>PVHP010012740.1:0-42387 GCA_004024765.1 Zapus hudsonius
TTTTTTTTGGCTCTATGGCTGCAATGATCCTCCCATGAGCATTACTAATTGCTGTTTACTGTTATTGGCCTGAGGAATTTATCCTGCAGGCACATATTTCTTATCGAGAATTTGCTTGTCTCCTGGAGTCTCTGTGTATTATATTTTTCATCTGACATAGAATCCATACTTTAAAGCCCATCTTTTATCCATTCAATACAGTTTTAAAGTAAAAATTCAGTGACTGACAGTTCATAAAAAGAAGACATGCTCACATTTTTCAAAACCAGGAACACTGAGGGATCTCTCAGTCATACAAAACCACGATGACACTATTCAGTTTCCTAAAGACACATTTTGTTCATCTTCTCCTCAAATGTGATTCAAAACACCCATGACAGGTGAATGAAGAGAGAAAAATTAGGACACGGGCACAAACAAAAGCAGCATTAATAATTCAGGTAAGTAAAAGTTGTGTACAAAAGAAAACTGTCCAGGTGATGGAGAGTGTGCAGAACATTGAAGCAGCAGGAAGATGAATTGAGATTCCCATATTTTCTACTCCAGGCAAAGGCATAATAATGTAGTTGAATTATCTCTCTGATTCCATTGTTCCAGCAAACATTATTATTATTATTATTATTACTATTATTGAGTTTTTTTGAGGTAGGGTCTTACTATAGCCCAGGCTGACTGGTAACTCACAGTGATCCTCCTAGCTCTGCCTCCCACGTGCTAGGATTAAAAGTGTGCACCACCTCCAGCCAGCAAAAGTTATTTACCATGACCTTTCCTAGGTTACATGATTTGGGTGTTTTCCGTTCCAGATATAACATATGGTTTTCTTTGTGTATCTGGTGTATGCATGTTCCTATGGACACATGTGTCGGGGTGAGCATGTACATGTGTGCACATATGTGTAGAGGCCAGAGGACAACCTTGGGTGTCATTGTCATGAACATGGTCTACCTTCTCTGGGTCAGCAGCTCTCATTGGCCTGAAGCTCAGCAATTAGGCCAGCCTAGCTGGCCCGTGAGCCCTGCCTCTCCTCCCTGGTGCTGGGATGATAGGCTCTTGCTGCCATGCCTGACCTTGTAAATAGTTACTGGGGATCACAAGGCAAAACGTGTTACCTATTAAGCTATCTCCCCAGCCCTGTTGTTGTGATTTTTATAGGACTCACCCACAGGCAGACTGTAAATTGTTATTTCATATTTCACAATTTATTTCTATGAAACTTTGCTGGTGGAGAGATTTCCTCTTTCTTTTTGCCTCTCAGGTACCTTCAGGCGAACAGACCTTGTGTCCCACATGTTCTCCCCATGATGTCCTTTGCTGCCATAACCAAAGCAGTGTGACCAAGCCATCGTGGACTGAAACCTGTGAACCTCTGAACCACACGCATTTTCTCCCTTTTAAGTGTATTTACTCAGATATTTTACTCAGTAATGGAAAGCTGACCAACACAGCTGGGTTGTCGAGCTTGCTTCACTTCTCCAACAAATATTTACTGCTAGTCCACAGTGTGCCTGGCATTATAGAATGGGAGCTGAGGACAGAGAAATGGAAGGGGTCAGAGGTCATGCTCACAAGTGGATGAACCATGTGAAACGACATGTGGAATAACGGGAGGGAGGTAGAGAAAAGGGTCATAACTTTCCAAGAGGAGAGAACAGTGATTTGGACATGATACCTGGGGGCCAGCAGTTGTTTAAAGGGGTGGGTTTGTATGTTGAGGGGGAGGAGGAAGGAAGGGCAGAGGCCATGTGAGATGAGGGATGGGAAGGGCCAGGTCCCAATTATGTCATATACCAAGTAGGTTGGAGTTTGTCTTGGAAAAGACAAGGACGTAGTGTGCTTTAAACCAAAGGAGGGCTTGATTAAATTGGACCCTGGCAATTAATTGTGTAGATTCCAGAGTTAGTAGATGCTGAAAGTTGCTAAGGAGGATTCTAGAGAAATCCCCAGGAGGCATGATGCCAGTGTTAACTAAGGCTGAGGGGGTGGTTGGTTGGGTGTGGGTTTGTGAGCAACTTAGGGGATAGAACTGGCAGTATCTGATGGTCAGATGATGCAAGAGTTCCGAGAAATGTCTTGGTAACGTCCAAGTTTCTGACTCAAAAGACTACATGATGTGGGGGTGTTAAATTAGAAAATGAAGAACCCAAGCACATTTGGTGGTGGTGGCAGTCCTAGTGGAGAAAGCAAGGTCAGGAACTGAGTTTTGAATTTTAATTTGGTAGGTTCCAGTGTCAAGAGAGAATTCTAGACCCACAATGTTCCTTCCTTTTTTTAAAATGTAGCTAGCTAGGTGTGGTGGTGCAACATCTTTAGTACCAGCATTTGGAAGGCAGAGGTAGAAGGATCGCCATGAGTTCGAGGCCAGCCTGAGACTACATAGTGAATTCCATGTCAGCCAAGGCTAGAGTGAGACCCTACCTTGAAAAATAAAAAAAAAAAAATGTAGCTAACGCTTTTGATAAAGATGCAAAACTTAAAATGCCAAGCTTTTGTGCTAAAATTAAACAATATATGCACATGGTAAAAAAAAAAACAACCCATGTAAACAATAAAAGGAAAATAAGAATTTATTCTACCTAAGACCCACCATTCTGCTCTCTAGAGTTAGCTGTTATGAGTTTTCAGAAACGCATTCAGAAGGGCTGGCCGGATTGCTGAGTGGTTGGTTCAAGGCACTTGCTTCTACAGCCTGTTGGCCTGGATTTGATTCCCCAGCACTCATGTAAGTTAGCCAGATGCAGAAAGTGTCCCATGTGTCTAGGGTTTGTCTGCAGTGGCAAGAGGCCCTGGTGTTCCCATTATCTCTTTCTCAAATAAATAAATAAATAAATAAATAAATAAATAAATAATAAATGCAGTCAGCACTTTCTTTAAGTAGAAGCATATGTGTGTCTAACTAGGAATGCATTTTTAATAATAGAATGAAAGTATATCATTGCTGTGGTTTGCACAGTTTTGTCTCTTCTCATATTCACACTTTTCTGGATCTTAACTGGGTATGAGGTGATGAGGTCTCTAACTGGGAGTCCACGAATGCCAGTATGTGAAAGGCTTCCTCTTTTGGGTTAGTTTTCACAAAGTGGAATTTCTTTTTCTTTTTCTTTTTTAATTTTAAAAGAATAAAGTTATTTTAGAGGAAGAGGGAAGGAAAAGGGAAAGAGAGCATACTCCTTGCTCTGACAGGAGGAGGGGACTTCCAGAACTAGAAAAAAAAAAGCCCCCACAACTGTATCTGAAACACACACAAAGGAGTCTTTTTCTTCTTCTGTGTGTGTTTCAGTATGTGTGGATGTACACGTGTATGTGAGTGCACATGTTTGTGTATGCACAACCTCATTTTTTCCCTTTTTTTTTGAGACACGGCATTTCATTGGCCTGGGGACTGGTGATCTCCAGGGATCCTCTTATCTCCCTAGTATTGGTATTACAAGTACATTTCACTGCACCTGACTTATTTTTCATTGGTTTGAAACCCGAACTCAGGTCCTCATAGTCTCGTTTATTCTTCTGTCTTCTGTCATATTAGGACACTGGATCCCTCCCTTCCAGAGGATGCAAAATTTAAGACGCCATCTTGGAAGCAGAGACTGAAACCTTTATCAACATGGAGCCTCCCGGTGTCTTAACCTTGATCTTTCTAGTTTCCAGCTGTCATGGTTTGATCCAGGTGTCCCCCACAAACGAATGAATGTGTTCTGAATAATCAATCCTCAGCTGATGGCAGTTTGGGTTTTATAACCTCGCTGGAGCTGTGTTGTTGGGAATGGGTTTATGGGGGTTATAAGCCAGCTTCCCCTTGCTAGTGTTTGGCACACTTTCCTCCCGCTGTTTCCAGTGCTGTGGCAGAGGTGATGTCCACCCCTCTGCTCATGCCATCGTTTTTCCTGGCAGGATGGAGTCCATAAACCAAATAAGCCCATTCCTCCACAAGCCACTTTTGCTTGGGTTCTTTCTCTGCAGCAACTAGAAAGATGACCACAACACCAGCACCAGAAGAAATACATTTCAATTGCTTATAACTTGCCCACCCTAGACAAGTATATTAACTCTTGTGCATACTATATTTTCACTTTTCAGTACATGGTGGAAATCTCACCACATCAACCACACACAGATCTTCGTTCTTTTCAATGGTTTCATTGTATTCTGTTTCACAAACACACCTAATCCGCTTTTGCTGATGGTTATTGAAGGTATTTATGGTTTTAATTATTTTTGCGTGTGTGTGCAGTGTAGTGTATGTAGGTGTATATGCCCTTGTGGACCACCATTCACTTGGACAGGGGTCACTCAGCTGTGGAGGAATGTCAGGTGGCCCACTCCATCATTCTTCCACCTGGTCTTATTTTGAGCCAGAGTCTCCTTTCACTGATTCCAGAGCTTGCCAGACAGGCTCCAAAGAGCCTCTGGTCTCCGCTCCCCTGCAGAACTGGGGTAACAGGCACCCATAACCATGCCCAGCTGTTTATGTGTGGCCTGGAGATTTGTACTTGACGTCTCAGGCCGCCTCAACCCCCCTGCTTGCAGAGCAAGCACAACTAAGTGCTAAGCCATCGCTCTGGCACTTACTTACAGTTTTCATGCTACATATATATATATGGTGGATATCTTTGCACATATTCCCAGGCTTACTAGAAGTTAATGATGATAAATCTCTTATATCATGTATAAAACTGGTATATGTTATATATACACATACAGATATTTATATATGTATACATGTATAGTAATATGCATACATTATATTTAATGTGTATATATGTATATTCTATATATATCCCATCTCTATAATGTCTATAAGGGATATAGTTGGATTACTACAATACCTTAAAATAGGAAAATACATGACAAGTACACGTATGATGAGTTTGGGTAACGTTGGGTGTAGTGACAGCCAGTTTTCTATTGCACAGAAAGAACATGTTTGCATTTTGAATGTGAAATAACATAACTCAGCTTCTGACTGAATTTGAGGCTAGACGTGCCATTTCTAGGTCAAAGGCACATGTATTTGGAGATACTGGCAGTTACTAATTGTTCTCCATAAGAACTGGACAAGTGTTTACACTTCTGTCAGCAATGTTCAAGGAGAACTGCTACCACACAGATAATACCATGAAAGTTCTAGATTATACTTTTAAATATAAAATTAGTAATATGTAATGCTTTCTATATTATATTTTTCTTACTTTTTGAAAGTGTTGCTGTTAGTCTAAGTGACATTGGACATCTTTTTGTTGTGTTCAAGGTTACTTGTTTATATAGTCTGGAACATTTAGTCTGGAAGTTTTTCTACTGATTTTATTCTTGAACTCTTTATACATTAGGAAGACGTGGCACACCTGGAGTGACCCCCCCCCCCATTGAGTAATTCCCCTGTAAAGACCTCCTTTCCCTTTTTTATGTTTAAAATTAAAAGAAATCTTTATTATGCATAATTAGATACATTGTTTGTGCAAATCTTATGATGGTACCCCCACTTCCCTTCTCCCTGTCCTGAATCCACTGGGGATCCTCCTCAGTGGGCATACTGGATCAGTCCAGGAGTAGGGGGTTATGAATTGCTCTAGAGGTAGCAAGTTTCCACCCCCCAACTTTGTGTGTAGTTGCTGAGGGAGCAATGTCTCTGGATATTCTCCTCCACCATGGCTCTTACATTCTTTCTACCCTCTCTTCCACTCAGTTCCCTGAGTCATGGTGGGTGAGTTTTAAGTCTGCTTTATTGTTGAGATCTTAAGTGTCTCTGGACTTCTGCTTTGGGTTGTACTGGGTATCATTGGTATCTGTCTCCATTGACCTTTCATGGGTTATCTGACTTGCTGTGGTGATAGGTTTCTTGTTTATCTTGCCACTTTCTCAAAGGCTTCATTTGGGGCCTAGATGACAAGTCAGGGGTGGTTCATCTCATGCCAAGATGTCAGCCATCATCCCATGGATTGTTGGTGAAATTGGGTTGTCCACGGCTCTCTTGCTGCCTTCTGAAAAATACAAGCAGAATCTCCATCAGAGAGTGAGATCAATATAGGGTAAGTGAGACACACATTGCTAATTTGGCAAGATTCTAATCCGTGTAGTCTTTCTGTAGATCTCTGGTTAGTGGGGATTCCCCTTGGAGCCCAGGTTCTTGGTTTTCATATGGGATTGCCATGGATCCCAGTTCCAGTTAAGGGTTACCTGCCTCTGAGCTGATCTCTTACCCATTTGTTTTGGGGTTAGGCCACCTTCTGCCCTATTCAGGGCCTCTTTTACATGATGATGCCCCTGGCTTCCTAGAGAGTTTACTGCATAAAATAAGGATTTTAAGTTATCCTTCCTTATTGGTTAGATGGGTGTGTAAGTCCCCTCTCCCTTTCCTCCCCCCAATTCCTTTAAACCCCTTTGTCCGACTCTCAGTTCATCTGACAGGTGTGATTTGCTTCAAGATAGGAGATTTTTGCAACAGTAAAAAGATTTTGTAGAAGTAAATAAAGTTTCTTAAAGTTCGACTTTGAGTTAGTCAAAAAAGAGGTGATCTTGGATTACCTTGGCCTAATCAGGTGAATCCTTTGAGTCTGGGTCTGGAGGCGGCCAAGGCTCACATGTTTGTTCTGATGTTGAAGAAGTGAGCTACAAGGAGTTCTGCCAGCATATGAAGGAATTTGCAAGTAGCTTCTTCTCTGGTCAACTCTCAAGGTGAGAACACAACTGGTAAGTTATGAACCATAATAGAAAGATATTTTTTTAGTCCAAGATTATAAAAAATTGCCCCATATTTTCCTCTAGATCTCTCTGGAATTTAAGACCTTTGATCCACTTGGAATTTAATTTGCCTAAAGGTATAAGGTATGGATAAGTATTTGTAGTTGCCCAGGTGGTGGCCCAGAGAGCTCAGCATGCTTTATTTAGTGGTTCAACTCACTCTCCTTCAGCCAGAAAGGCAACTTTTTCATATACTAACTTTTCTTATATATTTGGTAGAACTTTTTTAAAAAAAGAGTATGCTTTCTTTTAAAACTTTTTATTTATTTATTTGTAAGGAGAGCAAGAGAATGGGTATATCAGGACTTCTTGCCACTGTAAATAAACTACAGATGCATGTACCATTTTGTGCATTTGGCTTTACATAGGTACTGGGAAATTGAATCTGGGTTGTTTAGGCTTTGCAAGCAAGTGCTTTTAACCTCTGAGCCATCTCTCCAGCCCAGTAGCATCATTTCTTATAGCAAACTTTTTGAAAAGGGATTATAAAAGCCTGGTTTCTATTAGTACAGTACCCTTGAGGGTAACTGTATAAAGAAAAAGTTTACTTACCTCACAGTTCTAGAAGTTCAAGGGTCTGCACCTAATGATGGACTTCTTTTTGCCAGAGTCCCAGGACATCTCCTGGCCAGAGACAGAGAGCATGAGTCACTCTGATCTAATCCCAGTTACCTCCTAATGGCCCCACCTCGAAATACTATAGTTTGACTATTTTTATTCTCTTAATAATTCACAATGGAGATTATATTTCAACACAGGACACCTTTAACATACCCAACTATAGAAGAATTGCTTAAAAGTCAGAAATTTTGGGGGTGGGGAGATGGCTCAGTAGTTAAAGGTGCTTGCTTGCAAAGCTGGGTTCAGTTCCCTAGCCATCAACATACAGGCCAAATGCATAAAATGGCACAAGCATCTGGCATTCATTTGTAATGACAGGAGACCCTGGTGCGCGCGCGCGCGCGCGCACACACACACACACACACACACACACACACACACACACACATAAATAATTTAAAAAATTTTGAAAAGACATCAGAAATTTTGCATTATTCATCTTTGGGTCTCTGTGACTTTCTTCCTTGTTTAGATAATAGTTTGTTCTTCATAAAGATTTGTTGACTGAGCAAATCATAATTTGGGGAATATTTCCTAATAGCAGCTCTATCTTAATTTAGAGAATATAGTTGTGGAATAAATAAAGCCCTGTCTCTCCCAGTGATTCTCTACGTACATATTCAATGCACGTGTGTAGACGGATGGTCCTAATCTTGAACAGATCCAGAGAGCAGTGAAGTGCATGGTAACATGTTTGCACTCACCTTTGCACGAATAGAAATCAAAGCAAACTATCAAAATCAATTAACAATAATTTGTGTTTATTTGAGGGGGGCTGAGGTGAGAATGACTTTCTTCTTTCAGCAAAACTAGGAGCTTTCCGCATGGAAAATTTTTTCTCTTGCTTCATTGCAATCCACAAAAGTACAGTGAGTGCCAACCAGTCTGCTGGGGAAGTGATCAGCATGTGCAGTGTCTTGCTACTTTCTCCTACTGCGTGTGTGTGTGTGTGTGTGTGTGTGTGTGTGTGTGTGTGTGTGTGCAGGGAGCTGGGGAGATGCCTCCTCAGAGGGCTTGCTATGAGTTCAGATCCCCAGCACCAATGTGAAAGCTGGGTATCTTGATGCGTGCCTGCAATCCCAGCACCGAGGAGGCGGAGACAGGAGGATCCTCTGGGCTTTCTGGTTAGTCTAGCCGCATCAGTGAACTCCGGGGTCAGTGAGAGAGCCTGCTTATTCATACTAAAGATATTTTTTAAAAGGTAGAGAGTGATTAAGACAGTGACCTCTCTCCCCTCCCTGAGCACACAACATATAAGAACATTGATACATACATGCACACATGTCATAAAAGAAAGAAAAACATTTTCTAGAACCAGAAATCGAGCAAATGGTAGTATCTATGCAATAGGAAATGGTCTTTGGAATATATTTTTCTTCAAACTCTGTTCTTTCCCATGGTCGGGTTCTCTGCATTTAGGCCCTGAGTGAACTGAGTAAATTTTACTTATTTCTCTGTAGACATATACATTTAAGCCATGTCTTTCAACACAGACTGTCCTTTCTTAGTAACACTTCTGATAGTGCGACCTCTGTCTCTGTTATTTCTCAGTTGGTTCAGAGCCCACACTGAGAACAAGGCACTATTTAATGGACTTCCTCCAATTTTATTGTTTATTTAATCTCAATCACCATACTTATATTCTTCTCTCCCTCTCTCTAAATAACATTTGGTGAATTTACTTAATTAACCAGATTTACTTTAACACATTATGTTCTTGTTCAACTTGAGTATTTAAAGTGGGGCAAACATACTTCTGCTGTTGTTGGTGGTGGTGTGGTTAATGTTGTTTGATTTCCCTCCTGTGTATACTCATATTATGTACACAAGTTCATTGAGTATTTTCAGAGAATGAGCGGAGCCTGTGAAATTCATTAAATATTACCACAATAAGAAAAAAGGACAAGCCACAAGAGAAAAACAATCTGTGCATAAGGCTTCACTGCAAACTAGACTGTTTCAGTGTTTATAAATATTCGTCTATGGAGAGAAGTCCGTGTATTATAATAATTATGCATTAGTGCCTCATTAGTAGGGGGTTACATCCATGCTGTTCCCTTTCCTCTAGTGTATTTCTGATAAGTTAGCATTTTTAAAGTCTTATTTAAAATGTAATAAAAACAGAGGAGAAAGGGAGTGTGTGTGTGTGTGTGTGTGTGTGTGTGTGTGTGTGTGTGTGTGTGTATTCAAGAGCAGATCATTTGAATTCCTTCTGCTATGTGAAGAGACTATACCACGGGCTTCTGAGCCCACACAGAGGATAAGGCCTTGCCTTCCCCATCGGAATCAGAGCCCAATTACTTGAAAACTGACAGTCAGAACAGAACCTTTTTTTTTTCCAATGACATTTTTCCTTGACATGATTATATTGTTATTTACATTTGCTTCTCAGTTCCTAAATACATTTTGTGAATGAGACTCTGTAAACAGCCATTCCCAGAAATGCTTTCATTCTATACTTTGTGGATAAATTCTCACTACAAAATCCCTAGGCATTCCTCTTAGATCTAATTTTTTATCTCTCTTTCTCTCTCTTTCTCTGTGTAACTCATTGGTCTTTTGTTTTCCATCTTGTGTGAGGCAGGGTCTCTGATGTCCACCATGTGTTTGCTGGGTGAGTTGCCCACAAGCCTCCAGGGTTTCTCTTGTCTCCACCTCCCATCACGCTGTAGTTGCATTGGGATCACAGACACACACTATCTGCACCTGGCTTTTATGTGTCTTCTGGGGATTCAAACTCAGATCTTCACACGTTGCTGTAAGCTCTTTACCCACTGAACAATCTCCCCATTCCTAGATGTAATATTCTAGTAAGTCATTCTGTTGAGTCTCATATAGTTTGTTTACTTCTCCTTTAAGTGTTTCTATACACCTTAGGATTCTAAACATTTCATATTACTTGTTCTCTCTTGTCACCTTTATTGTTTTTCTTTTTATCCATTTCTTTTATGAGATATTATTTTTTTGCTAACCCTCTCATCTATTCCTGCACTGGTTTCTCTAATCACTACTCTTCTTACACTATTTCCTTAAATCATCTTCAGCCTCATGATTTCAGTCACCATCATCTAAATGTTGATATTCAATATATTTTTAAAAATAATTAGAAACTTTGTTGTATGGACAAATCATGTGTTAGTCCCATTCCCCTTCTCCCCACCCCCATTCCACTGAAGGCCCTCCTCAGTGAGGTTATTCACGATGGGGTTATGAGTTATGAGAGCAGCAGCCAGTCAATGTATATGTGTGTGGGGGGAGGAGGCCTCAGGATATTCCTTTGAACTCTGTGGCACTTACAATCTTTCTGCCCCCCTCTTCCACAAAGTTCCCTGAGCCTTGGCGGGTATGTTAAGTCGACTTAGTATTAAGCTCTCAGCAACTTCTGGATTTCTGTTTTGATACATTCTGAGTGTCCTCAGTGTCTATCAGCATCAGCCTGGTGCAGGTTGTCAGGCTCGCCATGAGAACAGCACTCATGCTTAACTTATCAATTCTTCTGTGGTTTCACCTGGACCCTGGCTCATGTGTAAGAGGTGAATTATCTCATGATAGGGAGTCAGCTATCTCTTCTTGTTATGCTGATGGATTTTTGGTTCTCCCTGGTTTTCACTGCCTTCTGCAATAGAGAAAACAGATTCTCCAACAGAGAGTGGTCAATATGTTTTTAGGTAAGACACTGTTCATATTTCTATGCTCTATATTGAATCTGTGGCTGTCAAGTAGACATTTCCAAATGCTTGTTGGATGTTTCCATTTAGATATCTTAAGGCACTCAGAGGTCTCAAAAACACCAAAGGTCATCTCCTCCTATGAGGTCGTGGTGGTTTGAATGTAAAATGTCCCCCATAGCCTCATGTGTTTGTGATTAAGTCTCATACTTGATCCCAGCTAGTGGAGCCTTTGGGAGGCGGTGGCTTGTTGGAGGAGGTGGGGGTGGGCCTGTTTGCCAGAACTAGATAGCTCACTCTCATTGCTTCCTCCCAGCCGATGCGACAAGAGGTGATGCCCTGCTTTCTGCTCTGCCATGCTTTCCCTACCGTGATGAAACATCCCACCCTCCCCCCCCTAATACCTGCAAGCTGGAACCTTTTCCTTCCCTTAGCTGCTTTTGGTTGGGTGTTTTGTTCCAGCAATGAGACAGTAACTGCTACAGGGCTGGAGAGATGGCGAAATGGTTAAAGGTCCTCGTTTGCAAAGCCTAAAGGCCTGGGTTTAATCCCTCAGTAACCGCATAAAGCCAGATGTGCAAAGTGGTGCACGTTGTCTTTACAAGGAGGCCCTGGCATGCCCATACTCTCTCTGTCTCTCTTTCTCTCTGTCCACATCTTTCTCTGTGTCCCTCTCACAAATAAAGAAATAAAAATATTAAAAAGAAAGTAGCTCCTACAGCCACCCTACCACAAAAAACAAGTGACTAAAATCTGTCACATGTCCACTTAAAGCCCTGTAGAGGAACTGCCTAGATCATTGCTGTTGACTTTTACATGCCCTTGTACATGCCCTTGACTTCTTCAAGTCACTCTTCATACTGCTCTCTGTTGTGTCTTTGTCCACACACCATTCTTAGACCTTTCCAATGGTCTCCTATTTGAAGGACAAGGATTAAGTGTTTCACATGGACACAATTATTTTTTTTTCGTGGTAGGGTCTCGCTCTAGTCCAGGCTGACCTGGAATTTACTATGCAGTCTCAGGGTGGCCTTGAACTCACGGCGATCCTCCTACCTCTGCCTCCCGAGTGCTAGGATTAAAGGCGAGTGCTGGGATTAAAGGCGTGCGCCACCACGCCCGGCTGTGACACAAAATCTTTTTAACCTGAATGGAAGAGAAGTTGGCAATCAATGTTGAGGTCTAAAAGCAAAACAATCTAAAATGTGAAAGTAACAGAAAAATCCTTCCTTAAGTCTAGAAGGAACCATTGCTAGCAAGATACTTAAGAATTAAGGCTCTTAATTACAATGGATAGAAGTTAGTTGTCAGTGACTTGTAGGTCAAAGCTGTCAATTGCTGCTCGATTTCAACAAGAAAGAAATATACTAAAAAGAGAAGGAATGGGGATAAGAACCAAGATGAAGACTACGCAGCCAGCAAGCAGTGAGGGGCTGCATCCCAAATGACACCAAAAACAACCACTGTCAAGGCTACTGTGCCTTCCACTGGGTGGCTTGCATCATTAACCCTGTCAAGCAGGAGGTACTGGACATTGACTGGGCACTGTAACCAGTCCTTCCAAGGAACCAGAGCTTCCTGTAATTCCTGACACTTTAGACTTGGTGCTTAGATGGATATAGTCTAAAAGCAATGACCTGGGCTTCATAGCAAAGAGCTTTAGAGAGGAGACATTGCAGCTAGGTTTCTTGGGTTTCCATGAGTCACTCTATGTGATGGTTATAACTGTGCAGTTATTCAACCCTTCCAAGACTATAATTGCTTAGTGAGGTTTTAGTAAAAAGTTCTTTACTATGGTTCTTGTGGTATGTGGTAAGTACATAAACTGTTAGCTATTAATCTTTTTTTAAAAAATTATTTACTCGCACAGATGTGTGTGGGGAGGTGGGGGTGGGGCACTCTAGGGCTTCTTGCTACTGGAAATGAACTTCAGATACTTGCACCACTTTTTGCATCCAGCTTATGTGGGAAGCCTTGGAATTGAACCTAGGCTGGAGGGCTTTGCAAGCAGGCTCCTTTAACCACTGAGATACTTTCCCAACTGCTGTGTTAGCTATTATTATTCTTATTCCAGATTCTATAGTGACACTTATTCTACTTCCTGCTAAGATTTGTAAGGAGAGGGAGGAGTATCCTTATTCAAGAAGGCATTCCCAGGGGAGTAGATGTAAACTCTCAGACTTCCATTCACAGATTTGCATTGTTTTTATGTTTGTGTGTGAATAACATTTCTGATCCCCAACTCTCCTTTCTAGCTCCAACCATGTCAGATAAGCTAGAACAACCATGGCTACTTAATATTCAACAGTGATGCCAATAATGTCAACTGGAGTAAAGATAGCATCTTCAACAAATGGTGCTAGACAAATTGGATAAACACTTGTAGAAAAATGAAAATAGACCCATTCCTCTCACCATGCACCAAAATCAACTCCAAATGGATCAAAGACCTCAACATAAGACCTGAAATTCTGAAAACCCTGAAAGAAAAAATAGGGGGAACTCTCTATGAAATAGGAATAGGGAAATACTTCCTGAGCAAGCCTCCAGCAAACCAGCTTCTGCTTAGACAAACATACCATACTCAAAGCCAATAGACCGCCCTCAGGTTGGGAGTTAGTCTTTGTCAGCTACAACCCAGATAGAAGTTTAATATCTAGAACCTACAAAGAACTCAATAAATTAGATAATAAAATATCAAACAGCCCTCTCACAAAATGGTCCACTGAGCTCAACAGGGAGTTCTCAGAGGAGGAAATACAAATGGCCAACTCTCACCTAAGAAAATGTTCAATATCATTAATCATCAGGGAAATGCAAATCAAAACAACAATGAGATTCTACCTCACTACAGTCAGAATGGCAATCATTAAAAATCTGCCAACAAGAAATGTTGGCTAGGATGTGGGGAAAAAGGGACCCTCATTCACTGCTGGTGGGAATGCAAACTGGTACAACCACTATGGAAAGCAGTGTGGAGGCTTCTGAACAGGATGGATAGAGAGATACTAGTTGACCCAGCTATCCCTCTACTGGGCATCTATCCTCAGGACTCCTCATTTCAGCACAGAGACATCTGCACAACCATGTTTATAGCAGCACAATTCATAATAGCTAGAAATTGGAACCAATCTAAATGCCCATCACTGGATGTATGGATATCAAAAATGTGATACATATACACCATGGTATTCTCCTCAGCAGTGAGGAAAAATGATATAAGGAAATTCAAAGAAAAATGTATGGACTTGGAACAGATCATACTCAGTGAACTTACACAAGAATAGAGAGACAAATGTCACATGTTCTCCCTCATCTGTGGCCCCTAATCAGGTTAAGCTTGAACAGTAAGCAAATCTGATATGTGATTCAGGAGACAGACTAAGGTGACAGAAGGAAATGGGGGCTGAGGGGAAGCGACAGAGGGGGAAGATATACACAACACTGAGAGACCCTGCTGGATCCAGAAACAAAACCAGCTCCCAGAAGGCTAGCCTGTGTAATGTCTAAGGTGTTGCATGAGCTGCCAGGGGAACCAGACCAACAATTCTCAGAGAAAGCAGGGGACATCCTCAAGCTACACTGACCCATGGCCTGAGAATGCAGAGCACACTGCTATATGGCACAGACAAACAAGACAAGAAGTGCCCATCTGTGCAATAGTGGCTCTCAACCTAGGTAGGTAATCAACAGCTGGCTAATTGGCTATGAGAGCCGCTCAGTGGCAGGGAACCCTAGACTGGTACGGGGAATGAGGACCAAGAACCCAATCTCCAAGGGGAAGTCCTCACTAATCTTAGGTCTTCAGAAAAGCTACACCCTCCAAATGCTCACCAAACTACCAATATTTGTCTCAATTGACCATAATGATCTCGCTTTCCACTGGAGACTGTATTTTTCAGAAATCACTGAGAACCATGGACACCCAAACTCCACCAAGTGGACTTGAGTTGAAGGGGGCACCCAAGCAGGAGACGAACCACCTCAAACTCACCATTTAAAGCCCTAATGCAACCTCTAAGGAAGTGGGATGACGAGCTAAAGAGCAATTCCCACAGCAAGGCAGATATCCTAGAGTAGGGTAATGGAGAGAGGCACCAAGGGTGCCCAAAATAGTCCAAAGCACAAATTCAGAGACTCTTAAAACCTAATAACTATGCAAACTTTAAACTCACCCACCATGACTCAGGGAAATTTGCAGAAGAGGGGTGAAAAGAATGTAAGAGCCATGGGGGAGGGGGGAGAATATCTAATGCATAAAAGGGAATGTCATCCTGGTTTCCATGGTTTTCTCTAATAACTTATGATACTGAGCACATTGTTTTGTTTATATATGATTTTATCCCGATAAAAAAGCATTAAAAAAGATTTCTTGGCTTTTGTAATCTACCCACAGGGAGAACTGGACAATTAAAAGCACAGACCTCATCCACCAAGCTCTTTCCAGCTCTTTCTTCCCTGTGCCTTTTACGGTGTGTCACTCCCATTCTGTTTCATGTGCTACGGGACTGCAAAGCACCATCTCTTGCCATATTTAGTCTTCCTCTGGCTCCGTTTCAATGTCAAGGAGGAAGTGAGATGTCTTCATGCTGACTCCTGGGGAGAGCATGCTGGGAAGGAGCCAGGGTAGGTTGACTTGGGTCAGCCATCATGCAGGGAAGGAAACATGGGAGCTCTTATGAAGAGCACCTAGTTGAGATGTGGGGGAGAGATTTTCCTGAAGCAGACAGCTCTCTCTAGTTTGTATACAATTAACTCTCCTGCTAAGGGAAAGAGTCCTTTCAGGGGAGCTCAGGTGACAGAGTGCTTGCTTCAAATGCACCAGGTACACACACACACAGACACACACACACACAGACACACACACACACACACACATCTGTTTGGAAAAAAAATGGTAATACAGAGCACACAGAAATGCTAGGAGCTGAATTTTAAAACCTTGCAGATCAGTGTTGTGTTAACGTGGCTGCCAGGTTAAGTTGGGATAAAACTTCAATCGGCTTTTAACTGAAGCGCCTTCTGAGTTTGCAAGGGATTTTTAAAAACACTGTTGCTGTTTGCAACCATTTATCTGTGTGAATCCATTCTCTACAATCAAAGCAAAATACACACAAGCAGAAAAAAAATCCCCCCAAATAATAAACAGGGATGTGGCTGTGACTGTCACTGTCACCAAACATTTATGACTTTGTGCTTTTCTCTCCGACAAAACAGCTGGCTGCTCTCATTGACTGACTTCACGTTATGCAAACGTAAAGCGATTTAACTTATAGAATTAATATAAATAGTACTTTCCGATATTTTTGGATATGCAGTGTGTGTTCATGTGCCTGTGCGTGTGGCTCATAGGTGGATGCGTGTGCACACGTGTTCATGC
The DNA here is from genome assembly GCA_004024765.1 of Zapus hudsonius. Taxonomy (NCBI): domain Eukaryota; kingdom Metazoa; phylum Chordata; class Mammalia; order Rodentia; family Dipodidae; genus Zapus; species Zapus hudsonius. The sequence goes on from PVHP010012740.1 coordinate 16,408, forward strand.
CCGTGAAGTCCAGAGGTCAGCCTTCAGGGTGTTGTCGCTCAGGAATGCCATTCACCTTTTTTTGAGACAGGGACTCTTATTAATTAGCTAGATTAGCTGGCCAATGAGCCACAGGGATCTGCTAGTCACCTTCTCCTCAGTGCTGGGATCCCAGGCACGTGCACACACTTGACTTTCGTACATGGTTTCGGAGGGCTCTAACTCAGGTCCTCTGCTTTCCTGGCTAGCTCTTCAGGAAACGAGCCACCTCTCCAGCCCTCCTATGCTTATTTTGTAGACAATCTTGTCACATTTCCGTCTGAAAGCTAATGCACCAGAGAGCAGGGGGCAGTAAAGTTTCTATAAAAGTCCACGTGGGAAGTCTTTTAGGTTTGATGGCCGGATGATGTCTATCACAGCTCAGCTCTGTCACTGTGGTGTAAAGTCCGCTGCGGGGAATGCGTCAGTGAACTGTTATCCAGTACACTTAATGCTTATTTCATTGTTCCCTTTTAGTGATTACACACTAACTGTACTTATTTATGGGTAGAGTGATGACTCAATGCGTGTATGCGTGTGTGGCAATCAGATCGGAGCCCCTAATTTGCATGTCCTTACCATTGAGTTTCTCAGTGCTTCTCTTCCAGCTCTTTATAAAATATGTGACAGGTTATTGTAAGTCATGGTCACCCCGCTGCTTCAGAACACCCCAACTTCCTTGTCCTATCTCAGTTTGAAGACCGATTCTCCAACCTCCGCCTATACCTCTTCTCACCCCTCCTAACATCTTAGACTATTCTATTCTCTTCTTTCTGTCTTCCCCTATTTTAGTGCATTTGCTGTTAATGTTTTACATTAACCCTAACCCTAACCTTACTGAGCCACCTAGTACGTGAGTCACCTAGGGGTGCATGAGATACGCCTTTGTTCTGCCTTAACAATCATTTTCCCAAGGTTCTTCTAAAACAACTTTCATTGTAGATATTGCCATAGGAATGAGCTGAGTTGAAATGCAATATTCGCTCATGTTTTTACAAAAAAATCTACCAACTTATTTACCCAAATATGCAGCTTTTTAGTACAGTCCTTAATATAAAAATAATTGCATTCTCCATGTTTGATGATGGCTTTCCTTATGGGCACCTGGGTACTCATTAACTAACCCTTACTTCTGGTCTCGTTTGCTGGAGGAAGTGTAGAGTTTATACCAGGCAGACTCATCAAATCGGCCAAATCGGCATTTCTTTTTCTTTTGCTCACAGTAGCTTAGATCATCTGGAAAAGGGCCCAGATACATGTATCATTTGTCACTGGCTAAAAACCGTCATCATTAACTTGATTAATCAAATGCTGCTCTTCAAGATGGATTGAAACACAAACTAAGCAGCCTGGTTCCACACAAAGAGGAGATTAATTTGACACTCGAGACAACCATTTTAATACCACTCAACCATCCTGCTTTATTCAGAAAGCCATCCATTAGTACGCCTTTTTCCTGAATGTACTATTTTGTCTTCCTGAGAAGAAATGAAGATTTCCTCAAATGTTAATCTGCTTTCCTTCTTTATAAAAGAACATTTATCTCAGCACTTTCCAATTCCAAAATATGAAATTCTGTTTTATGAATAATGAGGAAATTAATGATGGCTTAAAAAGCTTGCAATGGAATTTTTCAACTTAGGGGTACTGCTCATTTTATTTTTGTAACATGATTGCTAAGATGATAGCAGAAATCACAGCAAGAGAGACTTCTTTGGCTTTGGGTCTGCCTTCTTTTGGATGGAGATGAAATGGTCTATTACACAAACTGAGCCATAAATGGTACACATACTGCAAAGGAGTTAATTAGATTCTTTTGCTTCTTAAAAAGAGTGTGGGGGCTGGAGAGATAGCTCAGCCATTAAGGAACTTGCCTGCAAAGGCTAACGACTGGAGTTTGCTTCCCCAGCACCCATATAGGGCCAGATGCACAAAGTGGTGCCTGTGTCTGGAGTCCCTTTGCAATGGCTGGAGGCCCTGGCATACCCATTCTCTCTATCTGTCTCTCTTCTCTCTATGCTTGCAAATAAATAAATAAATAAGTAAATAAATAAATAAAGTATTTTTTTTAAAAAGAGTGTGGTACTTGGAGAGGGTTTGAGCAAAGTAAAAAGAATACCATCAAGGTATTTAGTTTTCTTTATCTGACTGATATTTAAAGCCAGCATATTCCCGCAGGTTCATCAGGAGCATATGGACTTTTTAACATTCCCTGGTGAGTAGCACTTCTCATTATGAGGAGAAGCAGCAGCAAACATTTCGTTCTTAACTCTGGCTAATGATGTTTTCTGGACTTGGTGTTGGCTGTGCTTGAGAAGTTGGATTTGATGTTTAAAGAGTTCTGAGTTGGATTAAATTTCAATTGCTAGACTTAAGGAATTTTTAAAAAGAGCAATGCTGTTTCATTAATAGTTCATGGAAATCTACCATTTGAAAGGCATATCTGATGTGTCTGAGAACCTACTGCAGGTGACTAGAAGACATGCATTTATGGGTCTGACCGATTGTTGAAATCTCTTTTGTTTTGTTTCCTGATTTTCGGTGGAGAGGGGCCTTGGCTGAACGCTCTGTGTGTGAAGTATCTATATGACTTGCACATGTGTGTGAATGGTTGGCATTTCTGCCAAAGCACATTGGCCTCCTGGGGCTGGTAGACGTCTTCCAGCATTCCAGGAGACATTAAAAATGACGAAGGGGACTGTGAGTGACAGCTGAAGCTAGGCTTTCTTGGTCCTGCAATTCATCTTGCAGGTTTCCCCTCATCAATGAAGCAGGGTAAACATTAAACGAAGAGCAGTTATTAAGTATGCCTTAGGTGCCCACTATGGTGGCTGACACTGATAATCACTTGAGGAGTCCTTATGTGCTTTTTGGAATTGTGACTATAACAGAAGTGGTCAAACTTTCAGTGCTGCTGGTTTCAGTGCTGGAGGATATAGAGACCACATCTTTAAAAATCAATGCTTTCCAAGAGGACCCTCCTAGCCTTGGAGTGATAAGTCACGTTGTCACCTTGAGCAAATTTTTTTTGTTCGTTCACAGGTGGAGAAGTTTATTTATTGCTTAGAAAGAAGTGGGCAACGTGATAGGACCATATGAGAAGAATGCATTAATATTTTAATAGTGTTCAGAGGCATCAGCATGAATAGTTGCAGAAAATATGTACTTGAGGGAAAAATGAGTTTAACATTGACCATGAATTCTCACAAGGCAGAGGCTGCTAAGAATTGATGGCTTGACCTTCAACCTCTTCATGTATTCTTCATTATTCAAAAGCAAAAACATCACTTCCGTCTCCTTCCTGCTGCCCTTTCTCCTGGGTGTGGAAGACAGGTACTTTTCTTGTAGAAAATTTGGAAAAATACAGGTGATACAAATAATTTTATTACCCCAAAATAAAAATCCTCACAGATTTTAATATACTATATATTATTCTTATTTCTCTGCATGTATTTATGTCTATATATATTCTAACTATACTTAATATTGTGTATACATATAGCTTAACCATGCTGAATATAGTCTATACAGCCCATTGGTTTTATTTAATTAGATTCAGTGACCATTTTTCACAAGACTGAGTGTTCTTCTAAAAGCTAATTCAAAGTTTCAGAGCATCAATTTGTTTAAAATATGTTCTTGAAACTTTAGAGGATATGGCAAGAGAGCTCCCTCCACAGCAAGTCAGATAACCTATGAAAGGGTAATGGAGATAGACACCGAGGATACCCAACACAGTCCAAAGCAGAAATCCAGAGACTCTTAAGATCACAACAGTAAAGCAGACTTAAAACCCACCCACCATGACTCAGGGAACTTTGAGGAAGAGGCGTCAAAAGATTATAAGAGCCATGGTGGGGGAGAATATCCAGAGGCATGGCATGGTTTGATCCAGGTGTCCCCCACAAACAAATGAATGTGTTCTCAGTCATCGATCCTCAGCTGATGGCAGTTTGGATTTTATAAACTCACTGGAGCTGTGTTGTTGGGGTGGGCTTTTGGGGGTTATAAGCCAGCTTACACCTTACTGCCACTGTTTGCAGTGCTGTGGCGGAGGTGATGTCCACCCCTCAGCTCATGACCTCATTTTCCCTGCCAGGATGGAGTCTCCCCTCAAGTCTGTAAGCCAAATAAACCCATTCCTCCACAAGCTGCTTTGCTTGGGTTCTTTCTGTGAAGCAACTAGAAAGCTGACTACAACAAAGGGTCAAAAAGATTGTAAGAGCCATGGTGGGGGAGAATATCCAGAGGCATGGCCCCCCCTCAACAACAACACACAAAGAAAAAAGCTGGCTTTTTCTTATATAGTTCATAACCCCCTATCTCATAGATTGGTCCAGTGATCCACTGAGGAGGGCCCCCAGTGATATGGGGATAGGAAGGAGGGAAATGGGGGTACCATCACAAGACTCACACATGCAGTGTATCTAATTATTAGCAATAAATGAATTTATGAAAAAATAAAAATATAATTTACAAATATTATAAACATAAAAATTATATATAAAATAAAAGCAAAAATTATAAAGTAAAAAAAAACTATGTTCTTTTTTCATAGCAAAATGTTCCTTGCCAAAAACAGTTTAAAATGTAAACAGACAAAAAGAAAAATAACAATAATAACTCTGTTATCAAAAATTAGTTTCTTTCAGTCTTTTCTCTAGGTATATGCACTATATTTATAATTTGTATTTTAATTTAATTAAAACTATCACCTATTTTTCCTATGTTATTACATTTATCTTACATAACATAAAACTTATAGCTTAAATAAAAGTAAGCATATTTCTGTGTGATTGTAAACTAATAACTATATACAAGTGCATATATCTTTATTGAGATACTATTATGTTCAGGGAAATTGGCATACATATGTGACCAGAATATATATAAGTTATTATAATATTTTCTTACACAATCTTGAACATTTTATCTATATATGTGTGTATTTATGGATATTCCAGGGCCTCTTGCCACTGCAGATGGTATGCCAGATGCATGTGTCATTTTCTGGGTCTGGCTTTAACATTGTTATTGGGGAATCCAACCTGAGTTAGCAGGCTTAGCAAGCAAAGCCTTTAACCACTGAACATCCCAGCCCCAATCTTTAATCACCGGTGCATGTTTGAGTGTGAACTAATATGGAGGTGGATGCCCTGTAATCCATTTGTATGACTACGAGCTTCAGTAATACACCAATTTATCACTGCTGTGCTGATTCTTGTCAATTTGTTCCTAAGATCACTGTGATGCGATCTTAATTCAACTCTGTTTTTTACTTTAATTATTTCCTTATGGCTATTTCCTACCTTAATTAAGCAGCATGCACATTTAAGCTTTGATATTGATAGCAAAATGCTTCTCAGGCTGTGTTAATTTGCAGTCCTAAGAGCAATGTGAGTGCCATTTTTCCTGCCCCATGCCTCTTGGGAATTGGCATATTATTGGTGTTTGAATTTGGCTTGTTTTTTTTCCTTTTGTTGTTATTGTTTATTTTTCAAGATAGGGTCTTACTCTTGTCCAGGCTGACCTAGAACTAACTCTGTAGCCCCAGGCTGGCTTTGAACTCATGGTGATGCTCCTACCTCTGCCTCCCAAGTGCTGGGATTAAAAGCAGGCCCTACCTACCATACCCATCACAAATCCTGTTTTTATTTTTAACTTTTTATTTATTTGCAAGCAGAGGGTGGTGGGATAAAATAGGAGCAGACACATTAGGGCCTCTTGTCACAGCAAATAAACTCCAGACACATGTGTCAGTTTGTGCATCTGGCTTTACGTGGGTACTGGGGAATTAAACCAGGGCTAACCCAGGCTAGTAGGCTCTGCAAGCAAGTGCCTTTAACCAGTGAGCCAACTCCCCAGCCCTGCAGATGATTTTTTAAAAAAGTCTCATACTTTTGAGTATCCTAAGAAAGTTACCCTATGTCCCCCAGGCCACCATTCCTAATTCATACTGTTTTCAATTATTTTAGCTCATTTTAAAAAAATTCTGTAATTTTGGTATTTATGGGAAGACAGAAGAGGACACACGTCATGTGCCCAGCATCTTGAGGTCAGAATCCTCAGTCCACTGAGCAGATTCAAGAGAAGCCTGTCAACTAATGAAAATGTGGTAGAGACACTGCAAAGAAAAATAAAGTTATGATGATTTTAGAAAAATGGGTGAAATTAGCAAAAATTATACTGAGGTAGCTAGCCCAAGCCCAGAAAGACACATTTCATATGAGTCTCTTTGATACGTGGATCCTGCTTTACATATATGTAAATAAGTGGATGCAAGAGTGAGTGGGGGGGAACAAGAGGTGATGAGAAGGGGGGTTGGATGAAAGGAAAGAAGCAGCATGAGAGTGGAAAGGGGGATGTGTTGGGAGGAAGGAGGGAGGAGATGGGAGAGAGGTGGAAGGGAAACATAAAATAAATTTTATTTGAAAATACCATAAGGAAACCTGACTCTCAAAATTTCTGAAAATAGTTGACTACTGTGTGCTCAGCGTCCGACAGGACCCCTCAACCACCCCTCCAAAGCTCAGGAAACTTGTAGAAGAGAGGACAGAACAAATGTAAGACCAGGAGGATGGGAAAGAAGGCTACAAAATGCTGTCTTCTGGATATGACCTGACCATTACACTCACGACTTCACAGAAGCCATGGTCTTCTGCACAAGACTGAGCCTGTCACTGCTTCACCATCGATGGGGGAAGGACGCAAGGGACCCCTCACCTCCCAGAGTAGCTACTGGTAGCGGGTGGTTTCTGGGAGAGGGGTGCAGTAAATAACCTTCCACTCGTGATTACTCAAGCAATCCTAATTTAACTCAATGGATTAAAAAAAGGCATGAAATTAAACTGGGAATTAATAGCAAAGAAGAAAGATGTTCAGGGGAGGGGTGTAAGAGAAGGTAACTGGGAGAAATAAGTACAAAATACATCATTTACAAGTATGAAAATGTCAAAATGGACAAAGCAAATAAAGATTAAAGCAAATTTAAAAAAGCACATAAAAACGTATCTGGTGAATGGAGATTTATAACATTAGATTAGGGCTCCTGCCCGGTACAAAAGGAGAATTATAGTCCCCAAACCATGAGCAATGAACATGCAGAACTCAACGTCACGTCTGCTCAGCCCCCCCTGGCTTGTTAAAGAACGACGTCTGAGTTCTTTCTCATCATTTGGATCATGGAAGAAATGCCACAAGCCTTAAACGTGTCGTTGTGACTGCCATCTCTGAGAAGGAAAGCAAGAAGTCACGACCACTGAGGTGTGTTTGCTCTTTGAGCAGCACCGGCTGGGAGCAGAGTTGTTCTGAAGTGCACAGTGAGTGCCTCTGGCACCCAGTGTCTCCCCACATCAGGCCACCTCTCTTCAGGGGTCGCTGCGGTGGACAGTTCCACGCAAGTTCCTGCTCACCTTGTGCTGACAATGCCTGCTTCCAGTGGACATTGTGAATTTCCTCCCTGGGGCTTGCTTTGACGTTAGAGCCTGCCCTCTCCATATGCAGGTACTAGCCCAAAGTGTGGGGGTGTCATCACCCCAAAGTCAGCCCTCAGGCAGTGTGGGATAGAACTCAGTGATGGAAACTCCAGCCTGTTGTTCTTTGGAAGAATGATTGTGGGGTCACTGAGCATGCTTCTGAGGACTCCTGGCCAAATCACGTTTTCTGAATAAAAAGGAGAAAGTGAAACATTAGCACTCATTCCTCTCTGCTTCCTGGCTGAAGATGCAGTATTACCAGGTGCCACCATGCCTTCCCCAGAGTGATGGTCTATACCTTAAACTATGTGCCCGAAGAATCCCTTCCTTCCTTAAGTTTTCTTATTGCCAGGTATTTCTCTCATCCATGAGGAAACACCGCTCTTCACACTGGTGGTCTCTATAAAGCTCTGGGTCTGGGAAGATTTCTTATGGTATCAGTTACTTTCCCATTGCTGGGGCAAAATACCCAAGCAGACACAGCTTAAGGAAGAAATGGGTTTATTTTCAGCTTACAGTTTCAAGGGGAAATGTCCAGCATGGCTGGAGCAGAAGCCAGGCATCACATCGTCCCCTCCTCAGGGAGGAAGTAGAGAGAGTGATGGATTCTTAATGCTCAGTGAGTTTTCTCTTTTTTATACAGTCCAGAAACCCATCTCAACTAATCTAATCTAGAAAATTCCTCAGTAGACAAGACCAGAGATTTGTTTCCATAGTGATTCTAGATCCCGACAAATTGACAATCCAAGATTAACCATTACACCTAACACTTCTCTGAAGTTAGGGGTCTCCTGTTTGTTTCTCTCAGTCACAGAGGGCTCACACATGTGCCCTGAGGAGTCAGCATTCGCTGCTCTTACCCTAGCAGCCTGAGGGTTTTGTTCTACAGGAATCAGGGTGAGTGGAATTATGTGCCACTGTATGAAGCTTTAGTCTCTTACCATTCTTGTTATATGATGTGAGAACACCACAGAAGCTGGAGAAGAAACAGTGATGATGTGTGAACTCTCTTGGTTTTGCAGCTCTGTTCACAGGGTCTGCACACTCACGCTAGCACATACTTGGGCTGAATATTGGTTGAAAAATCTAATTGAATTATTTTTATCTTCTTATATCTTTAAAGTATTTTTATACCTTATTTGTTTGCATGCAGAGAGAGAGACAGAGAAAAGGGAGAGAAAGAGAGAGAATGAGTGCATCAGGGCCTCTAGCCATTGCAACAAATTCCAGATGCATGTACCACTTTGATTATATGAGTACTGGGGAACTGAACCTGGGTCCTTAGGCTTTGCAGGCAAGTGACTTAACCACTGAGCAATTTCTCCAGCCCACCTTGTATTTTTACCTTCGTCTTCTGCCACAGATGAGCTGGCTTTTATGGTTTTGTCTCACGAGAAAGGCCTGTCTCTTTTATATTTCAAGGCTACTTGGTTGCCCTGTGGTTTTGGGCGATGAGTTTTTACTGGACTTTTGTGTAAATGAGAGAGCCTTTGGCCAGTTTCAGGAATTTCAGGTCCAATTAGGATCCTCTCAATTACACCCTCACATGGTCAGTCCTCTGCTGTATAAAGCTGCTGTTCCCGGATAGCGTGCTGTTTTACAGGTCCAGTGGATCCCAACGTCTTGTACGTGCTGACACACATTTGTTGTTGGTTGGCCAGAGTGTTCTGTGGAATGTCATGTGACTTATGCCCTATGTTCTTAGGTGGTGGCACTAGCTTAAGTTGTAAGGACAAGGGAAGGTGGTATGACTTGAATGAGACATGTCCACATTTGAACACTTTATCCTCAGCTAGTGGAACTGTTTTGGCAGGTTCTAGAACATTTTGGACATGGGGGTCTATCTGGCAGACCTAGGGCTGTTGGGTGGGACTTGAAGGTTATAAGCTTGCTCTGCTTCTGACTCACAATTTCCACGTCCTGATACACTAGGATATTTGCATGGTGGATATTCCTGCCACCAGATGGAACTCCAACCACCATGATGAATTGTACCCTCTCAACGTATGAGCCAAAGTCAATCTATCTCCCCTTATATTCTTTCTGTCACATAGTTGGTGATAGCAATGAGAAAGTTAACTCATACAGATGATCTCAGATTGATTTTACCATGGATGTCCAGTGAGATGAGTCTATGGTCTGGACAGTAGGAAGATTCTTATGTAGTCATCTGGCCACCGCTGGACTATTTGGTCTCAAGCTGTGGCACCTGACTGGAAGGTTATAATTGATCTCAGTTGCTTCCAGGTTGAACATTTAACAATAACAATACACCAATGACAAGCTCAGCCTTGGTCATTGGAAGCCTATGCTGTTGGGCCCCTGCATAGTCTCCATCTCTGTCATTGTAACCGCTTCTTCACTGCCCTTATGGGAAGTGGCACATGCTTCATGGGATCTGGAGGCTTGTCTTACTGTGTGCTGTGGTGGTTTAGTGTTTCCTCCACTCTGGTAAATGCTCTCTGGTGGCAACAGGTGACACAAACATCTTCCTATGCTACCTTCAGACTTGTAACTCCATTCCCATGCGTGTTCCTTAAACCTTCTTGTTCCCAATGCTTTAGTTTAGTTTTCTCCTACCAGGTTCCCAAAATATCAGCCAGCCCATTCTCTACTTCTGGTGGTCTCTGTGTGTTGAATCTTGGACCCCTACTCTCTTCCCATGAAGTAGATGTCAACATACGCTACCTTGGAGCTCTGTCCATGGGGAGACTTTGATGTCACCACTCTTGTTCGTTATTGCTCCTCAGTGGGGTCTTAGTGCACAAGTCCATTTCCAAGAACCAATCCTTACACTGCCTCTCCTCCTGTTACTCATTCCAACCTTTCCTCATCCTGCAAAGCCCAAGTTGGACCTCGAGTGAGAGACGCCAGTGTGACAGTGTTGGACAGTGGGGTCCAGGACTCACTTGTGTTTGCAGCTCATTAGTGTTGAGGTCCTGTTCATGCTCAATCTGAGTGTAGAGCTTTTAATGTTAGTCCGCTTGAGCTGCTGGAGTAATAGATCATAGACGGGGCTGCTTCATAAACCACTGTTGATCCTTCACAGTTCTAAAGCTTGCAGGTTCACAATCAGGGTTCTGGTGAGTGCCTGAGTATGGTAAGTAGCTTGCCACCTGCTTTCTGTGGTGGAAAGAAAGCCTGGTAGCTCTCTGGCCTTTTCTTATAATCCCATTCTGTGGGTTCTACCATAACCATCTAGTTACCTCCTAAAAGGATGACCTGTTTATGGAGGGGTCATATAATATGAATAATAATAGCTTCGTAGATCTGAGGTCACTGCAGTCATGGTGGATGTTTGGGTTGCACAAGTATTTGAAGTTTCCACGAGGTCCCTGCCGCATAACCTAAGTGGCTTCTTCAGTGGCGTGTAGTCGTCCGCTTCACAAGGCACATCCTTGTTCCAGATTTCTTGGGCTTTCATGCTCTTGTGCAAGGTCTGTCCTGGGCATTTGAAAATCTCTCCCCTCTGCCCAGTAGATGCCAATAGCTCTGTCCTCTGCTTTCCTCAGTGATGGCAAGCAAAAATGTCTCCACTCATTACCAACTGTCTCTTGAGGAGCCAAGTTTCCCCTCTTGGAAAATGACCGGCTAGACAAGATCCTTATGGACTATGTTATTACATGGGGAGGGATAGTAAGTATAGTCTTAAGGCAAGACTGTAAATGCATATGGTCAATCCTGTATGAATTGGGACCAATGCTTCTCCTTTCTCTTACAGGAGCAGAAACTCTCTCTCTCTCTCTCTCTCTCTCTCTCTCTCTCTCTCTCTCTCTCTCTCTCTCTCTCTCCCCCCAGGCCCAATGTCTTCATAGTAAGGGGCATGGATTATGTTTATCTTTCATTTCTAGCATTTTGGTGAATGATGATACATGGCTCTATTTACAGAATACTACTTTTATCCACTCTGATTAGTTTGGCTTTTGTAGGGATGGGATAGATGAATTAAATACCGGCGATACAATAGGAACCATCAATCTTATATGCTTTTTTTGCATGCATATGTGTGTATGGCATACATGTATATGTGAATGCATGTGCATAGGTGTGTCAGTGCATGTGCATATGTACATGTGTGTGAACATATATGTGTATTCAGCTGGGGGCTAGAGGACATCATCAGATACACTGTCTACCTCTTTTTAAGACAAAATCTCCATTGACCTGGAGCTCACTGACTGACCAGAGCGCTCTAGGGTTCAGCATGTCGCTGCCTCCCTGGAGCTGGGATTACAGTCATGCACTATCAAGCCTGGCATTTACGTGGGTCCAGGGGATCACACCCAGGTCCTCATGCTTGTGAGCCTAGCACTTAACCCAATATGCTATCTCACCAGACCCCCTTCTATGCTTTAAATGTGTGGTATTGATGTCACCATTCTTTTCCAAATATGATACTGGTTTTGTTTTATGGCCTTGGCTGAGGATGGGAGGCAGTTCCAAAGGCTTTGCATGACTGTCCGCCTGGGAAAATCTCTTATAAACAGAAAGCGGTGTATCTCATACCATATCATGCAGGTCAGGGAACCAGCTTGAGAGTGCTGCCGACTGGGAGGTATGTCTGGTGCAATTATATGTCATATAATTATATATTTATAGTTTATAACCATATATGTATTATATATTTGAGGACCAGGAAATGATCACTAGCTGGGCTGAAGTACCCAGTTTATTGAGAACCCAGAGTAGGGCAGAAATGAGCCATAGCTTTCTTTGTTACCCTTTCTCCTTCTTCTTCTCTTCCTCCTTAAAAAAATATTTTGGCCACTACAGATGAACTCCAGATATATGTGCCACTTTGAGCATCTGGCTTTACATGGGTACTGAGAAACTGAACCCGGATGGCAGGCTTTGCCAGCAAGTGCTTTTAACCACTTAGCCATCTCTCTCCCCACCCCACCTTGTCTTCTGTTCCCACTCTTACCGGAAAGTCATTGATGGTGTTTTGAGCCCCCAGATGTCTCCAACAATCCTCAAAGGCTTGAGCGGTCTCCCTTCTATAACACATGGTCACTCAAGTGTGTGCCATGAATTCTCGTAGGAAAGGACTGTGAGGATTACTGGGAGAGTCAGTGCTTTAGGTCCTGTCCACACAAGCATGCGGCCTCTCTCTAAGTCAGTAGGTTCTGTGTTTGAGAATGAGCTTGGGTATGAGAAAGAAGGTATTGTCCCCAGCTTCCTGATTGTATCCATCCTTGAGTCTTATGTTTAAATGTTGCATAAATTAAGCAATTTTCTTGTAGCCTGCACACTCTTTTCACCTTCATCAGCACTGTGTCTTGGCCGTCTTTATATCGCTCAGGCATTGACACTGACACTCTAGTCTTGGTATCGCCTGATGTGCTCATCTGGCTTTTGATGATCAAATGTTGTCTTGACCTCATTTGTTTCAGAATTTTGGAGTCTCTGGTCCGTGACAATATGTCCTGCGATCAACTTCAGCTTGTCGAGAGCACCACTGAGATTCCTGCTGGCCCTGGGGTCTCTTTCTCACACATTCTCTACCAGTAACTTTGAGAGATAAGTCCACTTTGGGTCTTCTTGTGAACATAGTTGGATGGTAGTTTGTCCAGCATTCTGTAGTATATTCCTTCTAGTTTACACACAGAGACAGACAGACACATTCCCCCCCCCCCCACAAAGTTCCAAACTACACTTAAAAGCAATCAGGACATTGTTGGGGCCAGAGTGACCTCCTAAAGTGAGTCCCTGAACATTGCTTCTTATTTGAATTAAAAACTGTTACCTTAAATTCATTTTACTTTGTACACAGGCACAGAAATGGAATTTTTAAAATTTAAAAATAGAAAGATATGGTTTCTTAAATTATATATATATAAATTACTTTGTTTTTAAAAAAATATTTTATTTATTTATTTAGAGAGAGAATATTCATGTCCAGGGCCTCCAGCCACTGTAAATGAACTCCAGACACATGCGCCCTCTTGTGTATCTGGATTTACATGGGAACTGGGGAATTGAACTTGGATCCTTCTGCATTGCAGGCAAGCACCCTAACCACTAAGTAATCTCTTCAGCCCTCTTAAATTATATTTTAAAAACCCTTTGTTTCCCATTTTCTGTCACATTTTCTTTGCCCTGTCTATTTTTTAAGACAAGGATCAGATTGGTGTAATTGCATGTAATTTGTCTTTGGGGTCTTAAAGGATGTTGACAGCACTTAGGAAATGAAAGGTATGTTCTTGGCTTCCATAATGTAGTAAATAATTTTAAATGTGTTTCTTGGGGCTGGGGAGATGGCCCAGCAGTTAAAAGCACTTTTTCACAAAGCCTGCTGACCCAAGTTCAGCTCCCCAGCATCCGGCTAAGCTGGATGCAAAATGACACATGCGTCTGTGATTCCAACGCACCTATGAAGCTCATGGGCCAGTTAGACTGTCCTTCATTCACAGCAGCAAGAGACCCCATCTCAAAGAAGGTGGAAAACAGCACAGACACCTTGAGGTTGTCCTCTGCCTTCCACACACACCATGACGTGCATACACTCATACATATACATTCATATATGCAAATAAATAAAATTTAAATGCACTTCTTATCAAGATATTGATAATAAATAGGAAACAAGCTTCATTGTTTTAATTTATATCATGAAATTTTATGCTCAAAAACTTTTACAAGTAGAACATCACATTTTGATGGCTTTCTTTCTCATTAGAATATTTTATCATCTTTACTTTTGTCTATTTTTGTCTCTTTCCATGCTTAAGTGGAGAGGAGGTATTCTGACATTGGTGCCAAAATTTCTGTAGGAGATGGTTAAAGAATATAGGAAATCCTAGGCTGGAGAGATTGCTCAATGGTTAAGGCGCTTGCCTGCAAAGCCTAACAACCTGGGTTCAATTCTCCTGTACCCACATAAAGCCAGATGGACAAAAGGGCCCATGCATCTGGAAGCCCTGGCATGCCCATTTTCTCTCTCTCTCTCTCTCTCTCTCTCTCTCTCTCTCTCTGCTTGAAAATAAATAAATATTTTTAAAAAGAATATAAGAAATCTTATAATATTTTGATCTTATACTGACATGTTTACTAGGGAAAATTTAGAGCACTTTATGATCATGTCAAAAAATCACAAATAAGGGGTTGGGAGACTGCTCAGCAGTTAAAGACACTTGCTTGCAAAACCTGCTGGCCTGGGTTTGATTCCCCAGCCAGATGCAAAGTGGTACATGTGTCTGATGTTCATTTGTAATGGCAAGAGATTCCAGCACACCCATAACACTCACACCTACCCACCCACCCCCACACACACAAGCAAGTAGATAAATAAAAATAAAAAAATAATAATTAGGAAAATAAACCCTGACACCTTCCTTAACAATAAATTCTCTCATGGCCATGTCTGTCACAAGCAGACGGATGCTTATGGGAGACGCTGTATGACGAGCTGCACTGAGAACTTAAAATGATTCTCATAGGTGCGAAGCTATGCAGGTGACGTCAAGCTTCATTGTGTCAAAGGTCATGCTTAATTTTTAATTTAAAGGTGTTCCTTGCAAATTCAGATCTCAATTTAGACACAGGACTTTATCTCCTTCCCCTATCAGTTTTGTTAAACTATACGTAGTACTTCAGGGTTTTAATGACTAGCCTAAGCAAAAAAGACATGTCTTTAAATTGGAAAAGGAGAAGAATGCCATTTTTACTGGTAACAAGTGAACGAGTTCTTATAGAAAACAGTCTAGGCTAAGTAGGAGATGTACATGTTGGCTGAATTCTTATTGAAATTCTTTTTCTTTCAATTTCTTAGCTTAAAAGTTTGTTGGGTTTCATTGTGGAAGCAGGATTTATACCCATAATCCCTGACAGATTAAGAAAATGACAAGTTAATATCCTAGAAATTCATTGCTTCTCTTAAACATAGGCATTAGTTGTATAAAACATCATAGCAAATTTGCTTAGAGACAGGTCAAATTATTATTTTGTGGTAGTTTCTTCAGCATAATTTATTAACCTTGTGATGATAGTAGTGGAGCCAGTATCCTCAATTATATTTCAATAATCTCGGAGTAATAAACTCAATTATCATTGAACAATCTGAAGAATATTATATATATTTCTTCACATATAAAAAAAGAGAGTGTTGATAATTATTGGCACTTTTCCACATTTCTGAACCACATCACTGAGGCTTTAATCACTGGATTCTGAAAGCAAACAGATTTTGTGATGCTGAGAATTTTTGCACACTTAAAAATTTCCAGTCTAAATTCAAACTTAAATATTGGAAAATCATGAAAACGGATTAATCTTCCTGAAAAGAATTCAGATACATTAAAAATACAAAGGTAACATTTTAAATTTGACTCTTCTTTTCCAAGGGGAGTGGGAAGGGCTCTTATTTTGTTTGCAAGTAAGCGATCTCTTGTAAACTCCACTTTTCTCGTTGAACGATAGAGCGGAGATGGCCTCATTCATTCAACAGACGTGGAAATCCATCAAGGACGTTGTCCATGGGGTCGGTCATGTCTGCGGCATCACACGTTCAGTTAAGATGCCTTCTTTCTCAGCTGCATCGCAGGCCTCCTCGTCGACTCTTGCATGTGGATATTTGGCTCTCTGGTTTGAGAAATCGCCCCGGAGACTGGAGGTCTTAGAGGGATTGATAAGAGCAAAGCCAGCCTGAGAGCTTGGCTTTGATGCCCGTTATAATAGGCAGCAAAGCCCAGCCTGGTCAGGCTGCACGCAGCCACTACTCAGAAGTACTCAGTTCTTTGGGGCTGATTATGGCTTATTGAGGCAGAAAACTTGTTCGAGTTCAAACTCTTTGAATTCCTTGTTCACTCAATAGTGTGTCAAAAAAGAGCATTCAATGTTTCATGTCACCAAAATCACCACCGGCCTAAATTGTTCCTATTTCTCTTTTTGCATATGGTGCGCAAAGAGAATTCTCGCTGCTCTTGGGTAGCACCATAGAGCTTTGATAGGGGAAACATCGCTCTAACAGCCTGCATTAAGGAACTTATATTTTATTCTTCTTTTCAGTGTACATAAAAATCCCAGCTTAGGCCTTTTTTTGTCTTTTCGATCCTTTGAACTCTTTCAGGCTACGTTTCAAGACGTTCTGGGCTTTGACGGGGTTGGCCATTCACTGTGGAAGCAGTCGAGACCTCAAGCCAGGGACCACACAACTCTTGTGAGAATTTGCATATTTTAGCAACTCTGTCCAGAGAGTGGGAATCTCAAAGCAAAGGATGCCGCTCATTAGTTTTCTTCATTAAATATCTTGGACCATCGACTTTTCTGACCAAAGCTATACCTGGATTGGATTCTTGGGAGCCGGATGGGGATGGGTGAGAATGAAGTCGACCCGGTGTAGGGGATGTTAGGCTTGGTCCTGGCACTCCTGAAGATGTTTACACTGAAGGGGGATCCCAGAATAAAGTGCTGGTTTAGACACCCTGATGTAGCCAACTGCGTCTCTAAGGGAGCAAGGCCGAAGCTGGACTGCTCAATTCAGTTTCCAGTTCAGTAGCCTTCGTAATCCAGCTTCACCAGCTGCTAACAAGATTGGGTCTGAAGTTTACCTCCACAATGAGATAATCAGATTACCAGCCACAAAGATCAAATAATGACCCAGCTTTCGAGCAAGTTCAGCAGGCCCTTGCTAACACTGTGTGGTCCTTGAGGCTTGATTAAAAAAAATTAAATGGCTAAACTTTGCCTCAATATTTTGTGTTGGGATTTTGAGCGATTTGGTGTTTCCTTTCAAGGTATGCTTTCCTGTTCTCCTGAGGATGCTCCCGCTGGGCACTTGTTTCTGAGCTGGGGTTTAAATGAAGCATACAGAATTTTTAATTTGCTGGTGTAGGGAAGTGAGGACAAACTCGAGATTGTTTGTGAGCAAGGAGCTAGGCTGTAACAACCAACAATAATAACAACAACAAAAAACCCCATAAAAAACCAGAGTGGATTTGGTCTTTCTCTCTCAGGCAAAAAAAAAAAAAAAAAAGTTTGAAAGTTTGGGTTTTGGCTACTATATGATAGCTGTTTTCAGTCGTAAAGGGATTATTCTGAGAGGCATACAAATGTGATTGCCTCACAGCAGATGGTGCGCACTGCTTCACCTTTGAGAAAAGTTAATTAAGCCAAGCATATTGGGCCCATAGAGAGGAAAATATAGATGAATATCAAGCAATCAAACCCAGTGTCTCCTTTTTTCATGCCTTTGCAATGGGACACAGAATCCCATTGAAAAAGAATTATGTACAGAATCAAATTAATTCACATCCAACTTTACTCTCTTCCCACGTTTTAACAGGGGTGCCCACCAGGCCCTTCAGAAGTTTTGTCCACAATCAATGGGCCACACTGCGGTGTCCACTAAATTAAATGAACCAGTGCAGAAGAATCTCTTGTGAGATATTAAAAGGGTGAAAGACTGTTTAATTCAAATCCTTCCGTAGAGTCTTTTCACAGCCCCCTTTCCTCGGTACAGTATAAATTATTAACGAACTCCTTTCATCTCAGATCAATTTACAAAACAGAAACAATTACCCCTTGTTAATGAGAATGAACACTCCTAATAATTATGAAAGTTGCATTGGATTCCGTTTCCTCCCAGGTCCTTGTTTGCAATTTAATTTAGAGTTCCGCGCAAAGGGAAATAAACCTAGAATTCTCAAGTTGAGAAAAAAGCTGGTCCAGAAACAAATGGGCTTTCTCTTGCAAATGAACACGGAGGAATACATTGAAATATGCTCCTGATAAGGGCTTCCATTCAGTTCATTCTTCTTGCTGATGGTGTCTGCGGTATCTAGGCTATTGAAGGGGGTGCTCTTCAGGATGGGGCCTGAGAAGGTGTTTAAACCATTCTCTCTACAAATGGCGGCAATTATTGATGGACAGGCCAACCTCAGGATGAGGAGGGAGAAAGGGTTTTGTTGTGGCCTCCTGCCATGCTGAGGGGTCTAAGGCCTCAGGCAGGCTCCCAAGCTTAACTTTATCTTTCTCTTCAGGATCAGTGTTGAGTCCAGAGGATAAAGGTAGACGGTAGACACCAAAGGAGCCCTGAGACACACAGAGAAAGGCGAATTTTCATCTCAATTGGACAAAAAGGGGCCAGAGGAAATGACTCAGATCTTTGAAAGAAAAGGCCAAGTCTGAGGTGGTCACAGCAGCTGGGGTTCTGCACCTGGCTGCCCTCCTTCCTACCCCTGGCCATCCCCTGGGCTCTGCTATTATTTTGGTTACTCGGGGTGAATTCAGAGGAACACAGTTAATGTGGTGCCTGAAGTGGGGAGAGGGAGGCAGACCCTGCCATGGAAGGCAGGCACAGCAGAGTTCAGTGCAGATTGGCCAGGGGAGTCAGTAGAAGGAAGGTCTCCTTGGCCATGGGAAAAAAGAAAATCCAAAGTAGGAAGAACTGTAGTAACCATGTCAGGCAAAGAGAAGCTCCTGCGGAGCAGACGTCATGCACAGTTTATCTTGCGGCAGAGTAAGAAATCTGAGTAGGAAAGAAAATCGTTTGAAGGTCTATAAACCAACAAAGAAGGCGGTATTATTATCTAAGCGTTCTGAGAAGAAGTTATGTTAAAAGGCTTATTGGAGAAATGAGATCCTTACTGCACCATTGATTGATTAATTGATTGATTAGAGAAATTTTATTAGATTAAAAGAAGGTAAGAGGAGAGTACAAAGAGCTCCTGCCCAAGAGAAAGTGAGAGGAGGCCATGCTCCCCATGTATATAGAGTTTTTGAGTGAGTGTGTGTGTTTGTGTGTGTGCGTGTAGACCAGAGTGACATCCTTTGGAATACCAGCCCCCTTCTTTGAGACAGGATCTCTCATGGGCCTGAAGTTCACCAACTAGGCTAGACTGACTGGCCGGCGAGCCCCAGGGATCCTGCCATCTACAACTCTAGTATTAGGATTACAGGTGCACTCACTCCAGCTTGTCTGGCATTTTCAGGTGGGTTTGGAATCAAACTGTGGTTCTGTTTGTAAGGTAGGCATGAGCTGGGTCCCCAGCCACACCATCCCACTTTGGAGATTACACTTACCAGCACCTTTCATGAACTGGCACCAGGGTCAGTATACTAGATCGTTACTCCCTCATTCTTGAAAAATTCATTTTAAAAGACTTAATTTTAAAAGTGAGTTTTTAGTCATATAGAACAGATTATTCCCATATACACTATGCCCGATTTCCCTTGATGCTAACCTCTCGCTTTATTTATTTATTCATTTATTTATTTGGTTTTTCCAGGTAGGTTTTGCTCTAGCCCAGGCTGTCCTGGAATTCACTATGTAGTCTCAGGTTGGCCTCAACTCACAGCCATCCTCCTACCTCTGCCTCCTGAGTGCTGGGATCAAAGACGTGCACCAGCACACCCAGTTTAACCTTAGACTTTAGTAAAATACATTTGTCGCAATTAATGAACCATATCGACATGCAATCGTTCACTAAGGTTCATAATTTATTCAAACCTTGATTTTTCTCAGACAGCCCTCTTCTCTCCGAACATCCACAATAGCACGTTTCATTTGTCTTTTTGGTTGTGACAAGTTCCTGATCCGGATGATCAGAAGGGATACTAGTGTCTTCAGAGTGTCCTTCAATTACCTCCTGCCTTTCTTCCTGGTGTTATGGATTTGGGGGAGGAAAAAAGCAGAGGTAAAAGTGCCTTTCTCATTGCATCCTATGCAGGGTACAGAGCATCCGTGGGGCTTAGCTCTGCTGGCGGTGACTTTGATCAGCCTGCTGATGTACTGTGGGGCATTTTCCTACTGCAATGGTACTATTTGGGGGATGAAGTCACTGTGTCCACCCTACACATCTGGTGGGAGGAGCTTGCTGTACTCCTTGAGGGCAGGGCATTTAAGTAAATTATTTAGAATTCTTCTGTATGGGGGATTTGTCCGTTTTGTTCAGGTAAGTTGTTTGGTCTAGGCTCATGAATATTTATCTATCTGTGTGTGGGTTTGGGTGACCCCACAGTCTCTTGCCAACAACTCTTGCAAACAAACTCCAGACACATGTGCCAACCTTCAGTCTGCCTTTATGGGGAGGATGTTGGGGACTTGAACCCCGGCTGGTAGACAGGCTTTGCAAGCAAGCTGCTTAACTGCGGAGGCATCTTCCTGGCCCCAGCCAGCACTTTATTACTGTGCTATTTGAATTGTTCAAGATGTTGCATTAGGAGCACTTCGTTTGCTTCCCTTCCATTATTTGAAGACTTCCTTACTTTCTGGATTCAGCAAATGCTCCACACTTGTCTCCAGTATTCTTGCCTCAGCTCTAGAATTACTCTAGAATGATTTCACAAGAATTGATTCTTTTTTTTTTTTTTTTGGAATGTGGTATTTAAAATCAAGAACTGGGTAGTCCCCAAATGAAACCCTTGGGAGAGTGGTGGGGCAAGAAAGAGACCTATAACCACAGCCAATCAGTCCACCCAGGAAAAGTCAGCAAGACAGACACCAACGACTTCCAACACAACTTAAAGTAGAAGCACAGAGACTCTTAAGTTCACAACCATAAAACAGACTTAAAACTCACTCTCCATGACTCAGGGAACTGAGCAGAAGAGGGGGTGGAAGGATTATAAGAGCCATGGTGGGGGAGAATACCCAGAGACATGGCCCCCCTCAGCTACAACACACAAAGGGCCGTAGCCTGGCTGCCTCCTGTGCCATCCATAACTCCCTACCCCCTTGATTGATCCATTATGCCCACTGAGGAGGATCTCCAGTGGATTGGGGACAGGGAGGAGGGAAATGGGAATACCAACACAATATTTGCTCCTATAACGTATCAAATTTTGGACAATAAATATTAAAAAAAGAACTGGGTGCTAAAGCTATGACATTTAAAAAAAATGTTATAAGTTGTGAAGGAGAATAATTACAGTAAGAAACCCCAAATCCTAAATCAGTCCATCCATGTCCTTCCATCCACCCAAATAATCACATTTTTTTTTTTTTTTTTGAAAGCTTACAATGAACCAGGCTCAGCATCGGACAGCGGGAATACAAAATAAAGAGCAGTCGCAGTTTATATGAAAGTTCAAGGCAGATGCTTCC
Organism: Zapus hudsonius; assembly: GCA_004024765.1. Taxonomy (NCBI): domain Eukaryota; kingdom Metazoa; phylum Chordata; class Mammalia; order Rodentia; family Dipodidae; genus Zapus; species Zapus hudsonius. Next base: position 37,945 of record PVHP010012740.1, read on the forward strand.
ATATTCATATGCCATTTTTACCACACATTTGTCCAACATGCTCTGCATCTTCCTTATCTGAGACTTGAAGAGAAACATGGTTCAATGCTGCTTTTGAGGAATTTCAACCTTAGGGAGGTGGGGGCAGGGTAAGAAATGAAGACTGGCTGTGAAAATACCGCATGACCTTGACCTACACCAAATGCTCTGGTCCTAATTTACAGTTTGACTATTGCATTCGTTTGCCAAAGGCCAACTGCCAAGAATGCCTGAGTCCCAGAAGGCTTAACTCTAAGTCCAGCCTCAGTTTCCCAGGGTTAGCCTTCCATAAGGTGTCCAGGAGCTCTTCTGGGTTTTATTCACGTAAACCATGTCTGCCCTTTTCTCACTCAGAGGACTGAACTTTTCTAGAATATTCCATAACTGCTCTCAGAAGTGTCCACGTCCAACTGTCCAGACATTGCTCCTTTGCTCATTTGCCGCCACCCACTGGAGCTCCAGCACATCACAGCCACCTCCCACGGAGGCCGCATTGTGTGTGTTCCCTGGTCTCCCTATTAACTCACAAACAGAACTTTGCCCTGGCTCAGTGATTATCTGAGACTGGACCAACATATCAGAAATCCTATAAATAGCTAAAGTGTAGTGGATAAAAATGTATAGACTTTGATATGTCTATGTTTATTCAGGAGACTCAAAAGGTTGCCATCAATAGCTTTGTAGAAGATGACATGTCCAGGGCTAAGTTTAAAAGTATATCATTCTCAGGCTGGAGATGGCTTAGCAGTTAAGGCTTTCAAAGCCTGACAAGTTGGGTTTTATTCCTCAGCACCTATGTAAATCCAGGTGCAAAAAGTGGCAGATACATCTGGAGTTTGCAGTGGCAAGAGGCCCTGACACATCCATTCTCTTTCCCTCTCTCCCCCCTCTCTCCTCGAAAATAAAGAGATAGAAATATTTAGAAGTATGTGGCTCTCATCTTTCATGAGATGTAAGTGAAGGATAATCCCATAGCTATTCTGATATAAACACTCTTAGTGTGATTTGAGCTTTTATCTCCCCCTAAGGAAAGTTCAAAGAAAGTCTCTAATCTTTTCTGTTTCTCTCTCTCTCTCTCTCTCTCTCTCTCTCTCTCTCTCTCTCTCTCTCTCTCTCTCTCTCTCTCTCTCTTTCTCTCTCTCTCTCTCTCGTTTTGCTCCTTGCAGCCATCTGGAACTGTCAAGTAGAAACAAGATTTCCTTCCTTCTCGGGTCCATGCGTGCAGCCTTGCCTTTTCCCCCTGCCTTGCCAGTTGCTCCCAGTGTGGGGACAGAGAGGAAATGACTAAAAATTGAACGGAGGCTTCCAATAGGGCTGTGAGGAGATCTAGCCCATTTTTAGCACCTTTTAATGTGAAAATGTCTCTCAGCAGGACTTCTCCCCTCATTGTTTGTTTAGTTATGTGATCAGGAAGTGGACACAATTTTCTGGAATTATTCCTGCCAGACACTAAATTGTATCTCAAAGAGCAAACGTTTTGAATTTTTTTTCATTCTTCACCACTCATTTTTATTTTTATTATATGACACCAAAGCTGGTCCAGTTGAAGACATTTTCTCACTAAATTCCAGTGGAAGTGGGGGGGGGAGCCAGTTCAGAGAATAAACAAGAGGACCAAGCAGCTGATGGCTGTACAGATGGGATTCACACTTGACCTTCCTAATGTCCACTTGGACCCAGAAGAGTTATTTCAGAATAAGGGTGTCCCAGAAAGTGGTGTCTTAGACAATAGTGTGGGGCATGGTGACTGCTTCTGTTTGCTGGAAGTTGTCCCTGAATGACCGGAGGAGAATGGATTGGGGTCCGAAAAGAAGGGGAGAGATTGCTCCCTGCTGTGCACAACTACTGAAGTTTATATTGGTTGTACATAAAGGCAGTGTGAGGGGAATAAAACATTAAATATGATTTAACTGTGAAACAATGGAATTGAAAACATTTTAAATGGCTTCTCAACTACTTTAACTATTATGATTACTAACATTATTACTATTATTTGGCATTTTTGAAATAGGATATTTCAATGAAACCCAAGCTGCCCTTAAACTCATGGTCTTCCTGCCTTGAACTCCTGAGTGCTGGGATTATGGGCATGTATCACAACATCCAGCTATTTCTAGTATTTATAAAAACTGCCTGTTTGTGTCCAGTTCAAACTCAATTGGTTCACAATCCTTCATTACCTCATTAAATACATAGTCTCCTGTGTGCCAGACAGTGGGTCAGAAATGAGACCTGGTGGTAAGGGATGAGCTCTTACATCTGTGCCTGAGATGCTTTATCTGTAACAATGTTTCTGATAATAACTAGAGTATTTCCTTATTGTTTGGGTCAAAAGAGATAGTTTATAGAAGAAAGCCTATTCACTGATAACTACAAAATATTATGTGTCATGGTTTGATACAGGTGTCCCCCACAAACAATTGAATGTGTTCTGATAGATCGATCCTCAGCTGATGGCAGTTTGGGTTTTACAACCTCGATGAAGCTGTGTTGTTGGGGGCGGGCTTATGGGGTTATAAGCCAGCTTCCCCTTGCCAGTGTTTGGCACACCTTCCTGTCGCTGTTTGCAGTGCTGTGGCAGAGGTGATGTCCAGCCCTCTGCTCATGCCATCGTTTTCCCTGCCAGGATGGAGTCTCCCCTTGAGTCCGTAAGCCAAATAAACCCATTCCTCCACAAGCAGCTTTTGTTTGGGTTCTTCTGCGCAGCAACTAGAAAGCTGACCGCAACATTATGTCCATGTGTTGTAGAGCAGATTTCTTCCCAATTGAAGAGAGAAAGAAGGCTCTGGGGATTCAGGAAGTCAAATCTCGGAGTCCTAAATCTTAAAGGTCATGCATGCAACCATTCCCCAAAATTATGTAAACTAGAAACAAACATCCTTCCTGGAGGGTAGGGGAAGCAGTGCAGGAAGGAAGTTCCAGAGACTCAGGAAGTCAACGAGTCTGGGAAAGGGTTGTAAAATCCTGCCCTCAGGCTACAGAAAATGCTTGGGAGGAGACTCTCTGATGGATCTGCCTGCAAGTGGTGCACTGGGCTGGAGACTCCGACTGAAGTGTGTTCCGGAGATGTGGCTTCCAAGAGTCATCACCTGTGCTGAGGTGGGCTTCCTGGTGACTCAGCTGCTTTGAGTTGAAGCAGCTATGGGATGTCGTCATCCAGGATGGGATGAGACTTCTTGTGGTGTGGCTGCATTTATGTCATCTATCACTCCTGTAAGCAGCCAATGTGTTGTGGTCAGTTTTGTAGTTGCTGCACAGAAAGAACCCAAGCAAAAGCAGCTTGTGGAGGAATGGGTTTATTAGGTTTATGAACTCAAGGGGAGACTTCATCCTGGCAGGGAAAACGATGGCATGAGCAGAGGGGTGGACATCACCTCTGCCACAGCACTGGAAATAGCGGCAGGAAGGTGTGCCAAACACTGACAAGGGGAAGCTGGTTTATAATCCCATAAACCCGCCCCCAACAGCACAACTCTAGCGAGGTTGTTAATTCCCTAACTGCCATCAGCTGAGGATCAATCATTGAGAACACATTCATTTGTTTGTGGGGGACACCTGGATCAAACTATGACACCCTGTAAGCCTCTGTAAGACACCCCAATAAACTCACTGGTTCACCAAACTGGTTTTGACACAATTATCCTTTGGTCTGTTGTTTGTGCCCTATCTGGGGAGAAGATGTGTGTTCGTGTCACCCCAGGAAAAGTGTTTCCCGAGACACCGTAACAGATATTTGTTTTCAGGAGCCAACTACAGGAGTGGCTTATGCCACTATTACCCATACCTTACTGGCTAGAACAGTCAAGTTAATGACAAGGGCACCCGGAATGCAAAAAAGAGCATAGATCTTTGGTGAGTACTTAAAAACTCCATGTCAGAGGTAGGAAAAGTCTGAACTACTGATACACTTGAGAGGGAGAGACTTTGTAGAATGACTTAGCGACCATCCTAAGATGTAGTGAGCATTTGTGCCTAGTGGCTTACTTTCAGGTTTAGTGTGTCTGCTCTCCTTATGAAGCTTCCAGGTAAATGGTTTTCCTATCCTGGAATCTCTGACATTTATTTTGGCAACTCTGAAACCCCCTGCTTGTTTTCCAAGGTCTTCTTGAGCCTGTCTTTTGTCAGAAGACCTGTGGAGACGGGGGGAATTAGGGAGCCATTCATGTGTGTGATTGGGGAACAATAAGGAGAAAGAACATAATTTCAGGAATTTCAGATTCCTGTATCTGTTCCCTCCCTTCTCAAATATATGAATCTTTGTCAAGAATTGGTGTGATGGTTAAGTGTTGTTGTCAATTTGGCTTATTTAGTAATCTTGGGTGGGTCTGAGGTTGTTTACATGGAGACACCCCTCTCAGTAGGGGGCAGGATGTAAGGAAGCTCAGGGGAGCTAGAAAAAAACATCCCTTCCTGGAGGGCAAAAAG
>PVHP010012741.1:0-42411 GCA_004024765.1 Zapus hudsonius
AACTTTATTTGTACAAACTAGCTTCTTACTGGAAACATTTATGCCTAAAGTTTTGATATTTTCAAACTATGGAGAGAAAGGTTGGGGGTGAAGGAGAGAGTCTTGAAACATGTGTGCCGTGAAATCAGAGGAGGAGAAGGTTCAGGAAGAAGATGCTATTGTGATAAGACAGGTAAAACAGTAGAGGATTCTGGGAGAGAAAAAAGATTCAGAACAAAGCATATTGCCATAGCGTATGAGAATGACCTCATGGAGCCCCTTACTGTTTGTGCTAACTTTACAGTCAGAGTAAACTACTTCAATATAGAAAAATTATAATTAAACCTTAAGAGATTGTTAGCATGTTGTTCAATTTAGATTTTAAAATGAACATGTATTCTGGTATAGGCTATTGACATAGCCCCTGATGTAGTCATGCATGAAGGGGAGGGGGTCATGCATGATGGTTCAGTGACATTATTTCTAAAGCATGATTTCAAATTTCCACTCAAACCTGAAAACCATTTGACATGAAAGGCTTCCAGAAACACTGTGTGATTCAATCATTGAGTTGTCAGTGGGAAATTAATATTCTTAATAACATTTTAAAGTTAATCTGCTAGAATCATTTATTCATTCCAGTTATAAAATAACTTTACAAGCAGGGAGACCTTGAGATGTCTTTATCATTTAAGTAGGACTTATACAGCCTTCTAAACAGAGTTAAAACACTTTTTATAACATCAAAGTCAGTGGCTCAAAGCAACCATCTTTGACAAGCAATACCAAATACGTACATTCATGTTCAGGTTACTTATTGCTGGTTCTTAGAACAATTGAAAGGAAAGCTTTAGTACTGTAGAAGCTACTTTTATGTTGTTAATTATCATTCTTTTCAACTCAGTAATATTAAGACACTGATTTGGCTGAGGTAAGCCAAATGTATTGACTTCCATAGGCACATTACCTAAACCTTTTTCTTGTCTATCTGAACCATGCCGATGATTGACAGGATGCTCCCCATCCCCCACACAGTTCCACTTCTCAATATTTCTAAGACATTGTTAAAAAAAATCCCTTGAAGTATCTATTCATGCTACAGTTTAATTAAAACTGTAAGTTAAAGTTGTAAGCTCCACACATTTCTGTTTTATAGAAAACCTTTGTTAGTAAATCTCTTACAGTGTATTAGACCCTCTTTCGAGTATCTTACAGTACTCTGCTCTCTACAAGCCAAGCTATTGAAGGGACTCTGTTTTGTGTATTTTAACTAAATTACTCTCATTTTATTTTCCTAATAACTCAACAAATTAAGGACTGTTAGTATACATTATTTTAAAAGCACCAAATTTAAACAGAAAGATATTAAATAATTGGTCTAAATTACATGGCACAGGTCAGATTTCAGGGACGGTATCTCTGTACAAGGTCTACTACCTTGAAGATTTATAAAGGCAGAACATTTGTGCAATGAACCACCCCCCACCTCCTGAATGAACAAGGAAAATAAAAAGCCATGGTCATGTTCCTAAGAGGTATTAGTGATATATAAATTATTAAATGCAACATTTGTTTAACATGCATTTATTATCTAAAAATATATGATTCCTTTATTAGACTAGATCTGCAGCTGCCGGATAGTATTTCCTGTGTTACATTTTCAGCCTTTTGCTCTGTTTCTTTTCAAGCTTATATAAATGACTTAGCTTCAGCCAGTAAGAACGTGTGAAACAGCATCAGAAGCATCAATTTATTCTTAAACTAATAGTATGTTCCATATGGATGCAAATTTCTTTTGATTGATCGAAGCCTGTCATAGTCTTAAAAGATACCTTTTAATTCAACTTCTGTCTGCTTTATTTCTTTTCTTATAGAGGAATAAGTGTATATAAATGACAAATGTTTTAGAATATTGAATTTTAAAACAAAACAAAACAATTTTGCCTGCATTGTGTCCCTGAGTGTAAAGGGATCTTATCTAAGTAAATAAAATTTGTTGAAACCATAAAGAATATATTATACTTTTCATAAGACTCAGATTTTATATTTTTTATTTATATTTATATTTTTATATAAAAACAGACATATTATAGAAAGAAAAGATACATATTTTTCCATGAGAAGAAATGTCACAAGTTTCTTTGACCTCATCTCTACCAAGTATGATGTAGATTCTAAAATCTGCTATTTTGTTTTCTAAAATCATTCACACGACATAGTTACATGACACTGGAAGATAAATGAGTCACAGGCATCAGTGACAGAAACAGGAGTTCAAATAACAAAATAAATGTCCTATGCCTTTCACTGGCCTCACAGGGCATAGTCATTTTAAAGACAAGTCCATTCTCTTTGATTTCCATGATGTAATTTATGTTGTTTCAAAATTGAACACATTACCATTATTATTGATTTGATAATTTCACTGCGTTTTGCTATAATTGGTCCATTAAATATATTTCAAATTGAATCAAACTTTTAGGTTAGAAAAAAAAATTAAAATATTATATTTTTGCAAACTATGTAATATTTTCCAGAAGGGAAAAATTAAAATGATCTAAACTACTAAATTTTGATATATGCATGTAATTATGCAGTTTTATTTTGTAATTGGCAAAATAAATTATATTTATATACATATATTTAATGTGTATATAAATATAATTTATTTTGCCAATTACAATATTAAGTTCTTTCATATATATACTATCATGTGCTCAGTGTCAGGCAGCTATCCACCGTGTTTAAGGATCAGAACTACATGCTAATTAAAATATAAATAATGATAGCTATACTTCATATATGAAAAGTGTTAAATTTCTGATGTCCACATGAGAGAGGCCTGCTGTCAGACCAGAAATGAAAACTCTGCAACAACACTGCAACTAGTTTCTAAAGCATTTGTACAGAAACATCACAATATCCTATGGAACACACCAATAAAAAACAAGGAAAAAGAAAGAAATATCGTATGATGCCAAGATAGTGCTTAATGATGAAGTAGTACTTTACAATGCACATGAAGATAAACTCGTGTGACATTGAACATAAGTTAACCACCACATCTGTTGTCATATTTTTATAAAAACACAGGCCCCTAAATGTCACCTTTCAGAGTCCTAATAGAATTGCTCCTTTGGGAGCCAGTTTCCACTTCCATTGGTGGAATGACAGAGTCAACGGTATTCTACTATCTTCCAATGGTTCATATAATGGTGGGTTTTCGGTAAACATTTTTATTTAAACCAAGTATGATTTGAATGCTTCCTCTATTAATCACAGAATTGAACCTCTTTGAAAAATGATCACAGGCCCTCTCTTTTGGCTTGTTCAGATATGACAAAATAGAGTTGCCAATAAACGAGAATGATTGCAAATGCTGTACATTCTTGTTGTGTGTGGGGGGGGTTGGGAGGTGGGGGGTTGTATGTAAGAAAGTCAGAAGACATCCTCAAGCTGCTTCATTTCCACCATATTTGAGACAAGACTGTCATCAACAGAAATGCCAGTCTAGCTGGTCTCCAAACTAGAACTCTCCTGGTTCTCCTCCCAGTGATGACAGAGCAATGGGTTTACAGACACTTGTGCCCCTGTGTGTCTGCCATTGTGTGGCAGCTACTGAGGGTCTAATTCAGGTTGGCAGGCTTGCAGATTCAATGCCTTTAACTACTGAACCATCTTTCCAGCACCTGTACTTTCTTAAATCACTGGGGAAAGAAGACTAAAAAAGAAAAAGAAAATGAGGAAAGATGGTAGGGCTGAGGGGGAAAAATAAAAAAAAATAAAAAACAGCACATGAAACATGCCTATTGTTGCTCTAATACCTACCAAATACTACGTACATGGGAAAAGTATATAATGTTTTCTTTTCAATATATAGACTATGTTAATTTATTAGTTTCATTTCTCATAACTGCAAACAAATACCTGTCAGAATGAAATAGAGGGGAGAAGTATTATTTCTTTTGCACACTGTTGGAGAAAAACATCCCATCATCACAGAGAAAGCATGTGTCTAGGGCACCACGCATGACAGGTGGACTCACCACAATTCTAATTATGTTTCTGTCAGTCAGGAGGCAGAGACAGAGCTCAGGCAAGAAATGGCATAAAGGTATAAACCTTGTCCCATCTCCACAGGGTTGCCACATTTCCAGAAGGTACCACAGTCTCCCCACCACATGCTTCCTTTAGGGAACTCCGATATTCAAACTATAGCATAAGCTACATGTGAATAAAAAAGAAAAACACAAAATGAATTTTAGTAAATTATTGTATATATTTTATAACCTCTCATTATATAGATTTATAGATTTTATTATACATTTCTTAATTTTTTTTCATTTTTTCCTCTAATATTTGTCATTTTTTTTTTGCCTCTCAAACCAGAAATGTGGCTTCCAAGTTAAAGAACCTAATATATTCTCAGTGACGCTGGTCTTTGTCTGCAGCTGGCTTACCCTCTTAGAATTTCCAAATGGGCCATTCACATCCCCTTAGAGTGTTTTTAAATTGTTCTTTTCTACCTGCCTCCCCATGATCCTCTTTGGCCAAAACTGTAACTCATATAGGAGTTTATTTTCTTAAGGAATATATCATATATATATATATATATGATAACTTTGAGTTAGAAATATTGCCAAAAGTAGCCTTAGCACTCTGCATATTTTATCTCACCCTTGTATTTGATTTTCTCCATTGATTGTGCTACCCTTATGTGGAGAACAGGGACCCATTTATGTTTGTTTTTATTGCCTTGCTCAGTGACTAACATAAATGAGACAGTCTTAAAAAATCAGTCCTGTGCTGAAATACATTCTGTATTATACATTAGTGCATGAACCTTTTGGAATTATATTTTTTGTTTCACATAATTCAATGTTTAGATATATTTAGATCGCTTAGAAATTCAGAACATTTTAATTATGTTGGCCTGCATTAGCCAAGATTGGAGCTGTAGCCATCATTCTGGTGATGATGCCACAGCTCCTGAAGTCTTTGTTTCTGTCTTTTCATTATATCTCACTTGTCAATCACCACCCCTAAGGCATAAGGTACTTTCACTTTTTACTAATCAATTATCAGTTGAACTCTGTTCATTTCCCACCACACTGGGATATACAGAATAATCATGAAGCATACTGAGGGACTTTAGATTCCAACTGGGTAAAAAATGCAATGCATACAATATTTAAGTGTAAATACACTTAATCCGAGACAAAAATGTGCTCTTAGGTTACAGATCTATGACCACTTGCAGTTAATTAGCCCAGTTTTCCTAATACCTCTCTGTGGGACACAGCAAGCTGTCATCCAAAACTTTGTAGGAAGAAAAGCTTCAATCTGCTCTCCTGAGTAAGGGTATGAAACCAAGATCTATGCAGGGAAGATTTCCTTCTTTGGATCCAGGCCATCCTGGATTTTAATTTACTGGTCACTGAACCAGACCAAGTCATGTCACAGTTCCTTGGGGAATGTTGGTCTTCTTGATAAAGTGGATTGCTTTCTCCTTTTAGTTGTCTATGATGTTGAAAATGTACCATATTTTACATGTATTTCTATAGAGTTGATATTGTTCTACATATTCTGATCTTGGGTTTGCATTTTTAAAAGTACCTCTGTGGTCAAGGAAAATGGCTTAGCATAGCAGGTAAGAGCCCGTGCCACCCAATCATGAGGACCTGAGCATACAGTATACACACACCAAAAATACAGAAGCACCTCTGGTATATGCAATCTTCCCAATCCTTTGTATCTTCCTTTACTCTAAACTAACCAAGTCACCACTTTAAATTTTTAATCTTGTTTGGAATGTGTAAATTCATTTTCTTATGAATGAATTTATTTCAAAGAGGAAAAGAAAACTGAGAGAACAAACTCCATAGTGAGGAGGGTATTTCAGAGCTGGAAAATGCAGATTATGTTTCAAAATATATTCTGAGAGAGAGAGAGAGAGAGAGAGAGAGAGAGAGAAGAAAGAGATAGAGAGAAGAGAGGAGAGATAATGGGCACTTCCACTGCAAGGAACTTCAGATGCATGTGGCACTTTGTGCATCTGCCTTACATGGTACTGGGGAATAGCATCTGGGCCAGCATGCTTTGCAAGCAATTTAATTTGACCCCTGAACTGCCTCCCCAGTCCATGAATGTTTAAATTTAATCCTACCTCCATCATTACACATCATGGCCCATTGCTTTGTGCATTTGTGACTTTTGTTATCCATTGAACTGAATGAAAGTTTTTAAAGTTTTCTTATAACCTTTCCATCAAGTGCCTTCAACAGTTACTTTTTATATCTTCCTTTCTATAGCAACATTGACCACAACACATAATGACATCATTGTCTCATGTATATACTTTGATTGGGAATGATTTTATCATCATAAAGATTATATGCATGCCATTATGTTCTTCTTTGCTTTTTTGTTTATAATTTGTGATTTATAAAAAATTGTTTAATAAAGTATATTTTTACTTTCCTCATATATTTGTAGGTAACAAGATGGCCTATCAGAAGGTCAATGCAGATCTAAGACCCTCAGGACAATCACAGTACTTAGACAGTGATGATCTTCAATCCACTGCCCTTGACTTAGAGTGGGACATGGAGAAGGAACTGGAGGAACCTGGATTTGACCAATTCCAGCTCGACACTGCTGAGAATCAGAACTTGGAGCACTCAGAGACTTCAGACCTCCACCTTGATTCCATTCAACCTGCCATTTCACCCAAAGGAAGGTTCCAGAGACTTCAAGAAGAGGCTGACTATATGGCCCCTTATACAAGATCTGCACCAAAGAACAACCGGTGTAGCTTCTGTCACCTTTTAAAAATAGTTTGCACAGCCACCATCTTATTTATTTTTGGAATATTGATAGGTTATTATGCACCTACCCATTGCCCTTCAGAGTCCACATCATCAGGGACAAGCGACCCTCAGCTTTACCAGGAGATCATTCAGACAATCACAGCAGAAGATATCAAGAAGTCTTTCAGGTAGGCATAGAGGACATGAAGGTTCTGGGGTGCAAGCTGGGTATTTCAAGTGTGTTACTACACCTCATGGTGTAAATGCGGTTAGCAAACAGAAAGACATCTTGGGAGGGAGCACACTAAGAATAAAAACTTTGAGAAGGGCCACACATTTTCAATTTGTGGTACTCCATTACAAACTTATGACATATTTTATGAATGGATAATAAGAATTGAAACTTCCCTAGTGGGAACATCAGTTGGACCAAGTTGAGATGCAAAGGTTGTTTCTCATATATGTTCTTCATTGTTGGTGATCATTAACTCAGCTATGTATTAGAAATATAGATCAAATATAGATCAAAAAGTTGCTTTCATATATGCTCTTATTAACTAAAGCAGTGAGTGTTTAAGTAATACAAGTTTATTATAATTGTGCATGCTGAGAACATTATTATTATTTAGAAACTTATAATAATAAAATATTTAAACTGAGAAACCACTGAGGCTAAGTATATGTTTGGACAAAAAGAATTTACCTTGTGACTGCTATGGATATTGTGGAAGGCTGAAATATATGAAGTAGAAATGTGTTTTATTATAATTATGGCCAATGGCTGTTTTTAATGGAAAGAACATTATTGTTTTTCCTAATTGAAAGGGTAATAAACACAACATTTTAAAGAATAATGTAAAAACCTTACACTCCAGCATATTTTCTTTCTTTAAAAAAATCATTATTATTTCTTCTCACTTTTGTCTAGAAATCAGCAAAATTATATTATGCCATATATTTTCTTTTGATATCTAGTAATCTATGTGATCTTGCCAAGCAAGATGCATAATGGTTTTCGTGACTATTTAATTTAATATAATAAATGGAAGCAGATTGTCAAATATAGATGCTTTTTTGAGATGTTATTTTAAAGGTGACCACCTTTTCTCCCCATACTTTTTAATCTTTATTTGTTTTCTTGATGTACTATGTTTTAACTTGCATTTCTCTCATGGCTAAGTTTGATGAATGCATTTTAGATATTTATTAGCTCTTTGTATTTCTTCTATGGAGAATGTTCTGAGCATTTTCATAGCCTAATTTTTGAATGTGTTGCTCATGTTCTGGGTATTTAGGGTTTTTTTTCCCCAAATTCTCTGTATATTCTAGTTATTAATCTTCTGTTTGATATATATGTAGAAAAGATTTTCTGTCATTCATTTTCTTCTTTTTAACTCCCTTCTATTCCTGTACTTCCTTTTGGGGCCTGCAAGTATGTTTTGTATGAAGGAATGGTACATTCTGTAGTAACAATTGAATCTTACTAATTAACAGTTTTGGTCGGGATACCTGGTTTTAATGATATTACCTAGGAATGTCAAATTTTCTGTGCATATAGGTCAACTCTTTTTTATCTCTTCTGGGCCCAAGGTCACAGTACTCTTTACCTTTGCCTCAACCTTTGTTTCAGATCCTCTTCAATTCAAGCATTCAGCAGCTCTTCAGAATGAATTAAAGGTGCTTAAGAAAGAATTTTCCGCTCGAATTCTAATGGTATCCCTCAGCTAGATCATATGATAGAAATTATGTTTATTTAATTATCTGGAAAAATAAATTCCATAGAGGACAAGCATCTGTGCCAATTCTATGATTCTCAGGAGCCCCAAATTTTAGAAAAATGTTTTTAATATTTATTTATTAGAGCAAGATAAATGAAAAGGAAGAGGAGAGAGAGAGAGAGAGAGAGAGAGAGAGAGAGAGAGAGAGAGAGAGAGAGAGAGAGAGAGAATATGGGAATGGCCAAGACCTCCTGCCACTGCAAACAAACCCCAGACACTTGTGACACTTGTTCATCTGGTTTATATGGGTACTGGGAAATCAAACCTGGGCCATAAGGCTTTGCCAGCAAGTGTCTTTAACTGCTGAGCCACCTCTCAAGCCCCAAGAATATTGTTTTAAACACCCACTATAATTTTATTTATTTCCTATACAGATTTGATCTTTGGAAAGGAAGAAATGTTTTTCCCTCTATCTATAGAGTGAATGATTTGCATTTTAATTCAACTTGTTCACTCATCTTCACATTGATAACACCGGGAAGTGTACCGGCCTGCACTTTCTTGTCCCCTGCTCAACCCAGAATCCCATTTCCTTGTTACACTACCATCATCTTTCCTTTGATCACTTTCTCTTATAGCTTCCATTCCTCGTTTCTATACCTGCTGGCCATATTTCCTTCCTTATACCCAAAATTCACCACAGTGACTTACTAAGAAATGTCAGATTGATCAAGCTTCCTTTTCTAGAAGGTCCACTACTACACATTTCCCCTCTTCCTAAATGAGAGAAGCAAAGACACCCAAGGAGACCCAAGGTTAATTTTACAGTTACTGAAGCACTAGGAAGGTTAGTTGTAGATTAGTGATGTGTTTGTTTTCTGACCCTACAGGAATTTGTATTTTTTTCTTTCCTTCTTTTTTTCAAATGCCAACCCTTGCCTTTTGGTGATGGTGGTGCCATCAGTAACTACTCCCCTCTTGCCTGTTATGTTCTTTCTACTTTCTGCTCCTCCTAATTTCCATATGGCTATTTATTGATTTATTTGGAGAAAGAAAGAGAGAGAGATAATGAGAATGAATGGGGGTCAAAGCCTTTTGACACAGTAAATAATCTCCAGATGCATGGACAATCTGCCTTTATGTGGGTAGTAGGGAATCGAACCCAGGCCACCAGGCTTTAGAAGTAAACCCAGTATGGGTTATTTATTTTTATTTTTATATATTTCATATATTTCTTATTTACTTGCAAACATAGAGAAAGAGAGAGTAGAGAGAGACAGAGAGAATGAGAGAATGTGTGCAAGCCAGGGTTTTACAGCTACTGCAAATGAATTCCAGATGTACACACCAGTTTTTGTATCTGGCTTTATGTGGGTACTGGGCAATTGAACCTGGGTTGTTAAGCATTTCAAGGAAATGCCTTAAATACTGAGATGTCTCTCCAGTCCACAGTATGGTTATTTTTAATTTATCCCTTTTCCTTCTCTGCTTTTCATGTTTTTGTGTTCTCCCCTGGTTTTGCTCAAATTTCTGTGTTTTAGGGGTGAGGGCAGGGAGGTTGAGCCAAATGAAGAAAGTAATATAGTCAGTGCTATTTTAATTAAAGAAAAAACATACAAATGAATAACAAGTGACATAACTCCGTTTATGCAAATGGAAACAGTGAATTTAACAGTAATAGAGTGATGTCTCCTAAAGGAAGTAATTAGCAATTGTATCATTGATCTCTCTAGATAAGAAATGCACATTGTCTTAAATTTAATCTCAAAAGAAATGCATGGGAGGAATATTTAATTATGCATAGAATTTTACTGCTCTGAACTTTAGATAAGATATTGCTTAAGTCAGAACTTCTCAATGTGAAGCCATAGGACATTGGGACACTCGACTGACTGAACTCAATTCCCAGATGAAAATTTAAGTCTCACACAATCCTTCGGTGTCTGGCCAGATGGTCCACAGATAAGATACATGAGGATTGGGAGGAGCCAGGATTTGACTGCAATATCTGCTCCATTCGCCCTTCATTTTCCGGGTCAGGTTCACCTTCCAGGTCTATCACTGAGGTCCTTGTGTTGACTAAGGGTTTCCCACGCTGACCCTGTACTTTCTACAGTGAAGAAAGTACTACACCATAGCTGTCATACTATCCCAGCTTTTAGGTAATTGTGACTCCAGAGCATGGATAAAGAATGTCAATTCCATTGACAGGCCTTCACTCCCAATGTCGTATTTTTAATTGTTGGAAAAGAAAAGAACATACACTGTAGGTGACTCATATTTCTTGTTGAAAATTTAAATATCTCTCTGAATGTAAAAAAAAAAAAAGTAGACCCCTGGATGTTTTCACATATACTATGTATACTCTTATAGTGTATACAAAAAAATTGATTTTGAAGGTGAAAGGCTTTCTTATGTAAGCATGCACACCAGGTTTGTACCAGTCCAGCTTGCTTTCATGGACACTATTAAATGTTGCCCCTTGCTCACACTCTCCACCTTCCTGTCTCCAGATAGTCTCATTATGATGCCAAGACTATGCTGGAACTTTCCATGTGGCTCAGCTAGTATCAAACCTCAGCCTCTGAAGTGCTGGAATTATAAGTGTTCATTAACATGCCCTAAAGAGAGCATTTATTTTGTTTTGTACAAATGAAATAAAAGAGAAAAATCACAAGAGCAAATTTCTATGAACATGGCTTTAAAAAAATCACAATGTAGATCTCTTGTAGGCCATGTTGATTCTTCATGAATTTTGGCTTCGGGACAGCGTTGGCTTAGTCTGCTCATCCGCAGCCTACCTTCTGCTCTCTCTTTAACACACATGTGCTAAGCCGTATAAAATTTTTGTTATCTACTTGACTGCATATAGAGATTATATTATCAACTTTCCTAGTAGACACCTTTTAATTTTCTAACCGTTTTCACGATATCTAATGTAAAATATTGGGACTAATGTAGATCATTAAGATTCAAAATTAAGAACTTTTAATATTTTTAGTTTGACTGTTGCTATATACTTTGCTGGAAGGATGTATTTTACCTAATTGCAGTGTTTCTGTTCCATTGTCAAGAAAACATTTCCATCACAACTACCGAGGTCACCATGAGTCAAAGGCAGCCTGTACTGGAAAATGATTAGCTCCTTTTTTTCCTCCTATCTTTTCTTCAGCGTTGACTACCATAAGCTCTTCCTTCTCTTACCTTTTTCATCTTATTCATGCCACAAAAGGAACAAGGTGTGGCAGGTGTACTACCAGGAAGAACCAAACCTGCTTCTTCAAGATTCAGGAGAGTTGTGTTCCTTGACTTCTTGACACTCTTGCTATCAAAAGTTGGTAATGATCACACTCCATAGAGTGAGGTGTGTGTCCAAAGTGGGAAGGTAAAACTGGTTTACATTTTTCTACGTTTTAGTTTCCTCTTTAAAGTCAAAGAGGTGATGTAGCTTTATGGTTGAGCATATACCTAGATTGCAATCTGGGTAGGATCCCCAATAATGAAACAAATGCTGATCATATCCTTTATTCCACTAATTCTTATATATTGTACTTATGTTAATATGGAAAAACTCAACTTCTACACAGATAAGAATTTTAAATTAGAGTCTCTCTATCAATGAGTTCCAATAATTTACTAACGATGCTTCTTCGCTTTCACCAGTTTATTCCGTTTGTGGCATTCAAAGGAAGTCAATTCCCCTAGCAAAAATGCACTTTTTCAATTTTACAAAGTGACATCCTTTTCCAGAAAAAAAAAACAATATTGAAGTTCCATCCCTCTCTTTCATTATAACTGCACAAATATATTAAATTTTATATGCGCGATTTGGGAAATCAGCTTCTGTCTTCAATAACTGATTGTGTGTTACAGTTGGGTCCTTCACAAATGAAGTGCAATTCTATTGCTTAAAAATTGCCTTCCTGTGCAATGTGATGTAGTAATGAGTTAAATAAAAATGAGCCTTATATGCGCAATGTCATAATACGTAACTCATCCCATGTGGATGAGTTTTATTATCTAATACAAGGCAAGCTAACATCTTCCTCTCATGGCTCACTTCTCAAAAGAATATGGAGCTTTCAGTAGTAGAAATAAGAAAAGTATGATTTGAGATCAAATTACCTTTTTATAAACTCTCAAAAATCACAGAGAAACACCTTAACATATTCCCAAGTATGCAAATCGCATGAAGATAGAAGAAGAAACAAAAGAAACCATGCCAGTTCTATGGAGTACATTTCTGTCTGTGATAGAAAAATAAAACTGAACAATTTTCTTTGAACAGAAGTGTGCGCAGGTGGTTCTTCCTTCCAATAAAAATAAAATAAGTGTGGGCGTTTTCTCTCTTTTTCTTCCCTGGTTTCATCGTATTAACTGTATTCTGTGGGGAACAACTTGTAAGATCAGCTTGTACCAATATTGTAGTTCAGGCTGCTACATAGATTTAAAAGCTCTAATTTATTAGTCTGATAAGTTTGGTAATTCAATAAAGCACCAGATATTTTCTTATAGCTACCCAAGGCATGTCTGGGTGGCATATTTTAATTTGTCTGGATAGCTCAAGATGTGTCTTAGTATTCTGTATTGGCAAATAGCAGGATAGACAAATATTTATTATTTCCCAGTGGGATAGTTAATATAAATTGGATCAGGTTTGCATAGGTTATCATTTCTTGTGGCATCCTGTGTGCAAACCCCCTTTTTCTTCAAAGGGCTTCTTTCATATTTCTCTGCATCCTGCCTTGTTCATTTGCCTCTTGTCTGCTTGGTATATCATTGTCCACATCTAAGTCCTCCATCCATAGACCCCAAATTGGTATGATATCTGATTCTTCAAATTAAATTTAAATTGTATTATAACCATATAACTAAAATCATGTAAAAAAAAACAGAAAAAGTATTGAGGTCAAAGCAATCTCACAATTAGAAACTGTTAGGTCTAATGTTGTGGTATTGTTTTTCCTTTTTAATTTATCTCATCTATTTATTAAGTAGAAACTTCGTATGAACAAACCATACATTGGTGCCACCATTTACCTCATCCATGCCCCCATTCCACTGCCTCTTCTGGCTGTCTCTAAAACTATCCCATTGCTCAGCTGCCAAGGTATGCAGTAGCCTGTCACTACCATGGAGACTGATAGAGGTATTTAGACTGCCATGAACCTCTCTCCTTGCTAATTTATTCATTATGCTTTCAAACAAACATGAAAACTACTAAGAAAAACTACTCCTATAAAGAGCATTCTTAAGGAACAGTTGGGAAGGGTGAGTAAGTCATTCTGTGTCTGGAATATTTGACATAGAACTTAAATCTCAAATAGGAAACACTGCCCATTCATACCTCTATCATTTCACCATTTTTTGACGTGATGATAATCTTTGTCTAATTATATAGCCAAGGTTAGTTATGAAGAGTCTCAGAAAGTTGGGGTTTATAAGTTTGCATCACTACAAAGGACCCTACCTCTCTTCACCATTTTTAAAGGAAGAATGGCATGAGGTTTGGTCTTTCTTTGAAAAACAACCTCAGTGTTCAGGATTGTCTCATAACTTTCACTTCCTATTTCTATTTGAGGGGTTTTCCCCATGCCTATCATATTACATCTAGAACTAGCATGATGAATAATAAAACAAGTCATTCCTACAGTTCAACCCTCTCTTAAAGACAACATTCTAAGGAAGATATGTTAATTCTGCATTCTTAGTTCTGGTTTAATCAGCTACATTTATTTAAAATAGTGCACTTTGCTAATTATATGCAATTATGTTCTGTGTATGTTAACTTTTTCAGACTGTTATACAGCAATAGTGAGGAGTGCTCCATTTTAGACTGAGAAATTAAACAAAGATATTCATGTGGATTTTCTCTTTGTCTTTTTCTGCTCTCCAGCTCTGTGGTTCTCTGTCTTTCTGTTGTATCTTCAATCATTTTTGAGGCTGGAACCTGGGACTCCTCCAGGCTCCATGGGCCCTCTACTCCTAAATATATGCCATATGGATTTTCTTAACATGTATTCATTCGTCCACTTCAGTCCTTTGTATAAGACAAGATTTTTGGAATGTATTCTCCAGTGGCATTTTTTTCATTTTTTTTTCTGTCAGGTTATGTTTAAAACCAGAAGTTCTGGCAAAATGATCTGAAAAGGCCCAACAAGTGTATTCTTAGGATTGAGGAAGCCAGGACTCTGTGGGAAAAAAAATGATAGAGAATTTAGCAATTGCTGTAACAATTCTCAGATCAGACTAAAAGTATGATTTCTTTTTTATGATAAAGACACCATAGGGGTATTCTGTGTTGCTACAAGGATCTGAAAGCAGGAAGAAGTGGGCCTTGGAACATATGTTATTCGGACAATGATCTCTTCATTGACAAGAAAAAGTGTGAAATTAAAGCAGGATGACAAAAATGAGGAAATCTGGACAATGTAGAATGAGATTTAAAAAAGAAATAAAATTGATTACTTTTTTTCCTTCTAAATCATAGTTTAAGAGAGTTTCTGGAAAGAGTGTGCCCAAGTTAGAACATTTTCCCAAAAGACAGTCTCTAAGAATCTAGTCTAGGATGATCTTAGAAGGCGAGAAGGTAATCTGCTATAGACCAAAGTAAGGGGGAAAGTGCACAGTATGGCAGTGGGGAGGCCTCACTTAAGAAGTCCTTCAGTAAAGTGTGTGGTGCTCTGGACAGGCACTGGGGAGATGGATGCCTTAGGGACCACTCATCCAGCCTGAGTCTGGCCATGGAGAGCGAAGTGAGAATGCCACATGGCATCAAAGTGTAATGGGGTGAGCTGGGAGTGAGAATTTAGATAATGCCCAACAAAAATTTCAATGCACCCCAAAGTTGAAAGAGTGTCTGAGTTCTTTTCTACAAAGTTAAAGAATTAAAACTATAGACAAGAAGATAGTAAGTTATAGTGGAGACTTTATTATTTTAAGGGAACATGGGGAGTTACAGAGTTTTCCAGCCACCAGTGTGGGGAGAAAATGTGGAGAATTTAACAGAACTTAAGTTGCTCATCTAAATAAGCAGCAGAAGAAAAGATAATAGAGAGCCCCCATGATAAGAAGGAGAGGTTCATGAGGGGAAAAATCTGGAGCCATTAATGGATGGGGTGGGGGGTAGGCTTTACCTTTCTAAGGCCTTCTAGCTTGCCATGTGGGGAAGAGCCCAAGACAAAGGTCCTTGGGAATTAAAGTTCCCTCAGGTGAGTCAGAGAGACAGCTGATTGGTTCATACCTAACCAGTTAGTTTTAGCCCCTAGGTTGTAGCTCTAGCTAGACACCTCCCACTCAAGGGGAAGGGGTGTCTCTGCACAAGTCTGAGCCCTCACAAAAGGAAACTTGTATAACTTGGAGAAATAAAACAGGGAAAAACACATCTAGGTCTCTCCAGTGATATTTATACGATGAAATAAGTACAGCGTGCGTAAGCATTATGAAAGCTGGAGGAATAGAGGAAAATTGTTGGCACTGGAGGGATAGAAAACCAGGAAGCTTAAATAAAGGCAGCGGGAGAAGAAATAACTAAGTGATAAAGTAGGGTAGTGGTGGCGGTGGATTGTTCAGAAAGACAGGTTTGAGAAAGATAAAGGTTGAAAATTCAGCTAGAATAATTTCATGGATGAATTTGCAAAGAATTCTGTGAAAGAAGCCTGTCCCTTTGTGATATAGAGCAGAGAGAGACTCAAAATTGCCAGGTCTTAGAAATGCATTAAATATCCTAAGCGCTTGCTTTGGGCAAGTTTTTGTTTACAACTGAGTTCTGAGCTCTGTGAGAGGTCAGGATGGGGAGCTGAGCAGGAAGCTGTAAGATTAGACATGCCTTTTCAGAAGATAATGATTTCATGACAGGTTAGGAAAACAAGTGAAAGGAGAGAAGAGCAAGTGTCCCTTCCCTAGCCATCTACTAAAGATTTGTCAGGCCGGCACCTGTAAGACAGGAACACATAAAGCAGGTACTGAAATGAGAGGCATAACATACAAAAATTGGTTTTAGATTTTAATCGAAAACCTCCTGTCCAATTTTGATTAGCACAAAAATTTTCTGGCTTTGCAATGACAGCAATCTGACCAGTTGTTTGAGCAAGAATGTTTCAAGTTCTTGGGCTGGAGAGATGGCTCAGCGGTTAAGGCACTTGCCTCCAGTGCCTAAGCCCCCCCCCTTCAATTCCTCCAGGACCCACATAAGCCAGACCCACAAGGTGGTGGTCCTGGTGCAATCTCTCTATCTCTGTATCTCTCTGCTTGAAAATGAATAAATAAAATAAAATTAATAAAAAAAGAATGTTTCAAGTTCTATGAAGGTCTGAGATTTCATAAAGTCACCAACACAATTTAGCCTGCATGGTTTTAAGAGCCCCTTACAGAAGGTCTTAGACTCTGAGTCAAAGATGAAAGTTTATGACAACTCAGCAAGCTGCCTCAGCTTTGAGGGTACACGAACAATTTGAATCCTCTTCTTTTCTGTGTTGAAAAGAGGCCAAGGTGTTGCTTGAGCTGTCTATGGTTGAATTAGGAAAGGGGCCTCAAGCCTGACATCCTGGAGCTTTCAAGAAAATTCTGAACAATGCTGGCCATTGTTCCTACAGAAAATACTCTCTGTATCTCTCAGGGTTAATTTCTACCCACACATTCTTGGAAACAGAAGCCTGAACAAAAGAAGTCAATACCTTTGTAATATGCAGAAAAGAGAGAGGTTCTGTAGAATTATTTTCATCTTTGACTTAAAATTGTCATGTCTTGGAAACATATTAATTATACTCGGAATTGGCTTAGGGCAATTCCTTTTTATTAGGTCATTGGAACAGGCTCAGAGGAGTACATTTTAGTCTCTGGTTTCCAGGAGCTGGTAGTTCAGTTAAGGAGAGAGAAACTGCATTTCATAGTGGAAGCTAACTTTTAAATTGTACAAGACACCATGTGCATCAGGAGGAAGAGGAGATTCTCACTGGGGGGTTATGACATCACATGAATAAGGTAGTGTGGACAATTAACACTTAAATTTGACAAGACTGGTAAAGCAACTGATAAACTTCATCTTTGGTGAAAAAAACTCAGAGGTATTCTCAGGTAGGGAGCACAGATTACTAATAGAAATAGAATTTTGTTGTAAGGAACCTACTTTAACTGAACAGGATATCATTAGTGCAAAATGAATCTAACTAAATATCAATTACCAAACTAAATACATATTATTTTTTAAAATTGCATTGTGTTCGTGCATGTGTGTGTGTTACAACTAACTTGCCATGGTTTATGATACTACAATGAGGCATTAATAATTACCAGGTGACAAGTCAAATCAGGTCAGCAATGTGCTAAAACCACACAGATATTAAAGGATACACTGTGAAACCAAAATCTTTTACCATGGTTGGAAAGTCACAGTGCTATGTGGACACTTAAGAGTAAAAATCATGTCTACATTTTGAAAAGAATTAGATGAGGAAAATGTTTGTATATATTTTTTGTTTTATGGGAGACAGGGCTTATACCAATTATAGTATATGAGCAACTTAAAAAATTAACACAACATGTATATTAGCTGTAGAAATTTAGTTTATCAAATTCACTTAAATAAGTTCTTTCATACTTCTTTCTTTTAAAAAGATTATTGGGTATCAGATTTGTGTTTGCTGTCAGTCTTTTATGATAAACTAAAATAGATTTTTGGATCATTAGATAAATAAGGCTGTTTGGTGATCATAGAGGCAGAGAGATAAGAGGGTTCCTGTGCTTTTAAAACTTCTGATGGGCTGCAGTTCAAAACCCTGACTAGATGTATTTAAAACATTTATAAGATTGATTTCTAAATGAAAATAAAGACATCAAGATGTCATTGATTAAACAGTACCATGAGTCTGTTTTGTCTAAGCTTGTCTGGCCTGACATCATACTTATTATATACCAGATTTATATTCCCTTATTTACTGAATTGAATCCTGCCTGAGACATGGAGCTGCAGCTCTTGAGAGGTGCATGTGCCTGGCCTCACATAACCCTAGAAGGCTGAGGGACACAGCCTTTTCTATTTAGTAAAAGATCCAGTTTGAGGTTTGTGATAATTTTATCAGTTGACCTCTCTCATGTATGTCACACAGTTTAAGTGTAGTTTCTTGACATATGGACACCAAACTCTCTCCTATAGCAATTTGCATATATATATAGCTTTATTTCTAGTCTCTCAAATTAAAAAATGCTAATAAGACAGTAAATATTTTTTTCAGTAACAGACACTATGCTTATTTAAATAATCCTTTCATGACCAACCTAGAAGCATATATATTTATGAACAAAGTTTAAATTTCTCTATATTTTGATGTGTTTTTTTAATTACCCACTTTAAAAGTACTTGCTAAGCAAACGGGTTAAGAGACCCTCATGATCTTTCCATGAGGGGAGGGCAGATAAGGGAAGGGGCCACTGCCTCAAAGAGATACTGGTTTCTATTGCTTCTATCAAAATATATTTTGACATTCTATAATGAATCTCCTGACTTTTGTGTTTTTAAAGTGAGAATGATGTCACTGCTTGAATCATCAAAGTAAGTGAATAATTAAATAAAGCTTAAAATATCAAACCAGTGCAGGGAGCAAGAATCCATCATTAATTTGTGTTCAGAGAACAGCAGGCAGGAGGCAGTCCACAAAACATGAATTTGTGAACATTGACCAAGAAGGGCAATGGTGTACTCCAGTGTCTCTTTCATTCAATACTCTATAATGTCTGAATCAAATTATAAATTTGATTATAAAAATCTGCAGTGAGGTTGTGGCTCAATGCACACTGTCAGGACAGGTTACAGAGCTGCGCACGCTCTGCTCTGACGATGTGGTGATGAATGGGGAATGGCACCAGCTGCCCATTTATCTCCTGAGATTACAGCATTGAGGATATTGATTCTTCCTGTGGTTTCTCACTTATATGCCAGACTATAGCTCAGGTATGGAGATATCATCAATTTTGTAAAGTATGCTGTTAATATGGTCTTATGCCTCTTTGGCTAAGATGGGCTTGTCAATATCTAGCAAGACATTAAACCTTGCTTGTTTTAGTGTAATACCTGAGAAATTTCACAATTAAAATACAGTCATAATCAACATGAGATTGCATATAACTGCATGTGTGTGGGGGAATGTAATGCTACAAGATTATATCACCTGTTTGTGTAAGTACAAACTGTGATGTTCATACCATAGCAAAAGCACCAAAGAACCCAGTGTTCTCAATAAATATTATCATAAGGTGATTGTCATGCAACTAAAATAAATGCATATTTTTTATTTGTTTTATAATAAAATAAATACTGCACTTATTACCTGCAAAATAGACACAAGTTATTAAATCGTATTCCACACTTCTTAATTAGATGTTATTGAGTATGAAGCTATAATACAGTAAAGAAACACTGATCCAAGAAATTTACAAAGAAACAGATGAATCTTGGTTTCAGAAAACTCAAAAACTTTTAAGAAATAAGGGAGGTTGTTTAATTACATAATAAAAATGAATAAAATGTGATATAGCCAAGTATGAAAATACCTAAGCAACAAGTGCTAAATTATAAAGAACAGAGATAGATGGGCAGAGAGCTGATAAAATATGTGAGGAGGTTTGAAAGAGGGTTTCAGGCAGAGTCAGGCGAAGTGAATTCCATTTGCATGATATAAAGGTAATATTTATTTGGAGTATTTTTAAATGACTCATGGTTCTCTAAGGCATGGTGACTTTAGAAAGTGTGCATTGATGGAGAAATGCAGAAAGAGTGAGGAAACGATGAAAGAAGTGGAAGGAAGGAAATAAGGAGGGAGGCAGATTAAAGCCACA
Organism: Zapus hudsonius; assembly: GCA_004024765.1. Lineage (NCBI taxonomy): Eukaryota > Metazoa > Chordata > Mammalia > Rodentia > Dipodidae > Zapus > Zapus hudsonius. The sequence continues at coordinate 20,339 of PVHP010012741.1, forward strand.
TTATGACAATCTTTGTATGCTAGCTTTAGATATTTGGTTTATTTTTTATTAATCTGAAGATTGAGAAATCAACGAGAATACATTGTGAAACAATGGGAAATAGCAGCAGAATGGACGAGCCGAGGATGCTTTGCTAAGCAGAGAGTAGAGATGCAGAGCTCATGTGATGATTCAAGTTATTGCTCTTGTTGCTGGTGAAAGATGAAACCAAGCAAAGTTCATGGAATCTGACGCAAGCAGATGGCTTTTGATGGCATTTTTGAGGTAGCGTCTGTAGGATTTGCTGTGTTAGCTGAGGATCATGAAGTAAGGAACCTGGTTCATTCTGACTGCACTTTAATTAAACTCTCAATGACTGCAAGTCAGATCACACAAAATTTCCATCTTTTCTGTACTGTCTCTTCAGAATCATTTTCTGAGTGTCTGTCTTAAACAAAATCTAGCAATATTTACCATAATGAGATTTAACTCCTATTTAACATACTATTTCTTTCTGGAACTAAAAAAATAAAATCTATTAAATCATCTAAAAGGCATGAATATCTAAAAAGCCTACATGCAGAACCATACGGATTTCTGTAGTTAGCAATTTCCTCTTTTGGGACCTGCTATTAAAGCCAGGAGCTTAATCTCCTGAAAAGGGTTGTGTGTTATTCTGCTAAGCTGGTGTTCTTGAAGCTCTAACTGAAATGACAGGAGGGAAGACCATTAAAAATTAGGTCTTGAAATTGATCCGAGATAATGAAATTGCATTGGTCCAAGTATTAATCAATTTTAATAATTGTGTGTTACAATGGTCTAGCAATGAAGGGGCTGTTATTTTCAATTTAGTTCACTTAAGCTATGTCTACATAAATAATTGTCACACAACAGGGGACAACAAATAGCTGTTTTCAATACCTGTGCTATCATCTGTTTCAACCACCTTCTTTCTCTTTGCAAATTCCATACCAAACTTGAGTTATCTAATTGGTTGTTGAACCTGTTTAAGCCAACTCTTGGTTTCTTATATATAGATATAATCTTATAAAATATGTCTTCACATAGAGCAAGACAAATTGGGGATAATAAAAAGATCAATACTCAAATGGTGTCTAGATTCAAAAGTATTCACAAAGCAATAAACTGATTGACTAAAACCATCATCAATGAACTCATGGACAGCTCCTCCTTTTTCTTTAAATTATTATGGAAATGCATGAGAAATTTACTCTAATTTGATATTTTTTCTGACTCTGACTTTGGAAAAGGTTGAATTTGTTCATATAGAAGAAAGAAATAGAAACTTACTTCCTGGTTTTTGAAGGTCAGACATAACCATGTAGACCTAATGTGTGTGTTAGTGATGGCTCTTTTGTCACTCTGGTTACACACCTGACACAGGGTACCCCAGGCCCTTTAGCAAAGATTTTCATAAAGGATTGGCAAATGTATATCTTTCTGATTAAAAATTTTCTTCTTCAAATATGCATGTGCATATGTAAATACCTGAGGCCAACTGAAGGGGTTACCCTGAGGAGTGCTTTTTGAAAACAATGTCTCTCATTTACCTGTAATTCACCACCTAAGATAGCCTGGCTGACCAACTAGCCCCAAATATCCTCCTTTCTGCCTCTCCATTGCTGGGATACAACTGCACGCCACCACACATGCATTTTTCCATGGGTTCTGAAGATCAAATTCAGGCCCCCATGCTTGTAAAAATACCACTTTACCCTCTGAGCCATCTCCCTAGCCAGATTGAACATTTGAGTTTAATTTACTAGTTTTTTGGCTAATGTGGAGAATAGTGTATTTTGCATTTCATGACTATTGTATAGAACATACTTGTAGATACAAAGGAAAGAGGAGTTAATTTTCATGACTCCTTCTGATTAGGGAAACAAAACACTTTTACTTGTGCCTCCATGGCTGTAGCTGGATACCAAGTCTCCCCTGGTTAAACTTCCATGGAAGGGGCGCTGTTGAATCCCCATCTCCTCACTCCTTTATGAAGTTCAATAGAAATAACTGGTGTTGTTATGAGAAGGGACCAGCAAGTTCTGATTTCTAATCAAAAATTAAATCTAGGGCTTCACATGGTAATAGATGCCTGTAACCTCAACAAATGTGAGGCTCTCAGGCTCCCTGGGCTACCTAGGAAGATTATATCTCCAAAACAATAAACAACAATATAATCAAGGCTACATTTGAGTTTTAATTACTTTCACCTAAAAGGCTTCTGCCACTCTGGTTTTCATCTAGTTCAGATGATAGAACATGGGGCCAAGACATATCTGGGATAGAGATGGGCATGTCTGCATCTTTCCAGTGGCTATAGGTTACTGTGATCGTTCAATTCCACTGCTTGATTTCAGAGTCTTTTTTCATGATTTATCCAGGATTTGAAGAGACTCTTGGGGGAGACAGACACCGTTACCCATCACAACCCAAAGCAGAAGTCCAGAGACATTTAAGATCTCAACAATAAAGCAGACTTAAAACTCATCCACCATGACTCATGGAACTGAGCAGGAGAGGGGGTGGAAAGAACGTAAAAGCCATGGTGGAGGAGAATATCCAGAGGACAACTACCCTATGGACAGATCCAGTATGCACACAAAGGAGGGAACCAAGTGGATTGGGGACAGAAAGGAGGGAAATGGGGACACCATCACAAGATTTGCTCAGACAATGTATATAATTATTCATAATAAAAACATCAATTAAAAACACAGATGCAGCAAGATTGTCACTGGTTTTATGTCCTTGACTCTGAGCTCTGCACTTCTATTTCTTTTCTGTACATCCATCTCACTGTAATGGAACAAATGGAGTAGTTGAAGCAAATAAGAGTTAAAAAATATCCTTGCTAATCTAGTGCATGCCTCAGTGTGCTCAGCTGAGGTGTGTGTTACTGAGCATTCTCATCTTAAAGTCACAGTTCTAGAAGGAAAAATAGCAAAGAAATTTTTGGGCATTCTTGATCAAGAAACACATGTGTGTATGAGTAAAATTTAAAACAGTGTTTTTTTAAGGCTTGCCCAGTTTATATCATAAAGATGGCAGACAGCAATGTCACAGTAATGATCAACATTCTCCCAAAAGCCTTATCTGAATAGGAAGGGATGCCTTAAAAGGGTACCAGTAATTTTAACCCTAGAGTGTCCTACCTCACTTATCAGCTGACAAATGGTTTACTATGGAAACCGCTGTTGATCAGCTGATGCTACTATCAAAAAACTGGTTGTTTTTATTTAATTTATATTTGAAGACAATTTCCTGCTAATTGCCATATTGAATGTTACAGGCTTGAACACTGAGTTTGTTGTGAATATTTATTTATTTATTTATTTATTTATTTTACTCTTAGAGAATTATAGAAGGCACTGACATCTGGTAGGTCAGGGAGAACATTGAATTAATCCACGCAGTAGATGGTGGTTGTTTATACTAGGGAGGTGTAAGTGGATAAAGTGATATTAACAAAGGTGCACTATAAACAGAAGAGAGGTGAGATGTGAGGATGGTCTGGGTTTTGAAGCATCAGAAAGCTTTTAATGAGGTAAAACCAGCAGAATAGACTATGAATAAATGAGAGAGATAGGAGACAAAGAAATACGACAGTGAGTATGTAGTGTTCAATTTTATGAAAATGCCTTTGATGTTCATAAAATGATTATGTCTTATAACTGACTATTGTATGGGGGGGCACACACACAGAGGTGAGAATGCCACCAATTATGAGCAGTCTACCTCTGGGGTTCAGGAAAGAACAAACCCTGAATGAATTATATTCAAGCAACTAGAAGAGAAATGGTGTAGATACTTAGAACACATAAAGAGGTGATTGATTTAAGAAAAAAAATCATAATAAATCTGATAGTGCAGGGTATGGGATTTAATTTGATTGAAGGAAAGAGAGTAAAGTACATTTTAAAGCAGATAATTCCTTTTATTGGCTTGGGATCTGCAGGTGCCTCCCTCACTGCACATGATATTGGCACTTGGACTGATTTAGAGTTCTCTTGTTAACTTTATCAGACTATCAAACTGGCATTTCCAAAGTAACTGAATAATTTCATTTGTAAAATCAAATTTTAATTGGAAGGCATTATAAAGGAAAATATGATCATTTAAAGCAATAAATTCCAGTTTACTTTTGACAAAAAAGTAAAGGATATATAACAATGGACAGATTTATTGCAACTAAAATGCAGCAGTCTTTTGTTCTTCATTTAATACATAAATTAGTGAAGTGTCTTGCATTTTACAGATCAGTACATATGTGGTTACAAGAGAAATCTCCGAAGTAGTCTAGAATTCTGGGTTCTGAAAGGGGTTAAAAATTTGCTCCCCAAAAATCAATTTTTCAAAACAACACTTTCTTGCTTCTACATTTTTTTCTTAATGAATGTACTGAAACTTGAAAGAGACTTGTCAGTCTGTAAATTTTCATTACTGATGTAGAAATCTGTAGTAGACAATTCTTCAGTTCATGTGGGTCAGAGGGACAAGGAAAGAGCATGCTTAGAGAAATTCATCAGAACAGCCTGAGGAACCCCACACACTATTAATATATCATGTCTTGTAAAAAGTTTCCAAAAGTCTTTCTGCCTGTCAGTGTTCTGGCACATTTTTCAAAAGTATGCTCGTGGTATATATCATGTTCCTTTACATGACAACATGCATTTAGGAAACATATATACTATTATTTTTTCATTTTACTCTACTGAGAGAGAGAGAGAGAGGGAAAGAAAGAGAGAAGAGAGAGAGAAAGAGAGAGAGAATCACAGAAACAGATGGACATATTGGTGGTTTAGGTCATGGATTACATTTTAGATTGTGATTACAACTGCTCAGTTCACCCTGCATTAACTTCTAAAGATTCACTAAATTTACATACTAGATCTATGACTAGCAGAATTACTTTCAGGACCAGCACAGAAGAACATCTTCGAACATTGTAAACTGTATCCATTTGGTCCTAGACAGTCTCTTACAGATTTTTGAATAATAGACCTCCACTTATTGTGCTATTAAACTTAGTTTTAATAGAATCTGGACTAGATGGAATGATGTGTGTGTGTGTGTGTGTGTGTGTTTCAGGTAGGCTCTATTTTTGGACATTTTAGTAACTCATATTTGAAAATTTTGTTTTCAAGTAGGTTTTATATTAAATTTATATTGACTATATTCACTTAAATCTAATGATTTGAGTGATTTGAAATTTGCATAGTATATATCCAATATCAAATAAACATAAAATCCATGTGGTATAAAAAGTTGGAAACAAGAAACAAACGATTAATAATATATGGTGTATGATGCAACTATAATTCTTTAATTTCAATTTATTACTTTGTAAAGCATGTAAACTTTTTATTTGAAATGCCATACATATACATTATGCCCTGATCGTAATCCCATCCATGTTCTCCTGTTCTGCTCCCCACCCTAGCTCCATTGAACACCTCCTGCTTTCCAACTATTCCACTGTGATGTTATTTTTTTTTCCTGTTTTGTTTTGGTTTTATTTTTGCTTTACCCTATCCTCAATGACTACAAGCTTATGGGCCCACTATCATTCAGGTCTTGTGCAGGTTAACCACATCCACTGTGAGATCATAATGTAGCTGCCATTCTCTGTCTGGCAGGCTGTTCCAAAGTACTCTTCCTCTTCCTTGGTTCTTACCTTCTTTCTGCAACCTCTTCTGTAATGGTCCTGGGCTTCAGAGGGTGTGATAGAATTGCATCAGCCCTTTGATGAGTTTTGAGTCAACCCAAAGTCACTGTCATCTGAAAAGAGAAGCTGTAACCAAAAGTGAGGGCAGCATTAATATATGGGTATAAACAATTGGCTGTTTCTTTTTATGATGTTTGCTTCTGTGATTATTTTTTGTATTAATAATGACTAGAAAGAGATTCTTTGTGGGATGAATACGCCAAGGATGCTATCATCCCTCAGGTAGGTAAGAAAGATCTTGTCTTCTTAAAGTTTTTCTACTCATGATGCTTTCACCATGGTTACAACCTTTGTAACAAACAATATAAATACTGTCATCGCAGAATATATATCACTCCAAGAATGCATGCACCTTACAATTGGAATCATTGTACATTTGACCAATATCTCACCATTTTCCCTACCTTCCAGTTTCTGAAAACTGCCATTTTGTTCTCTGCTTCTATAGTGAGACATTTATTTTAGAATGTACTTGTGAGATTATGCAGTGTTTGTCTTTCCACATACAGCTTATTTTATTTTTCATCAGACCTTCCAAGTTCATCCATTCTCTTGCAAATGGCAGGAGTTTCTGTTTTGTAGATAATATCCCATTGTGTGTGTGATGATATGTAATATATACATTAACTTCCTTTTTTCACCCATTGGTGGGCATTTTTTCTGAATCTTCTCTTGTAAAGGAAATGAATATGAATGCTGAAAATTACATAAAATAGGGATTATGTTTCCTTTCAATGTATACCCAGATTTAAAATGCCTGAATCACATGGTAGTTATATTTTTAGTTTATTGAAAAGATTCTATATTCATTTAAATAGTGACTATGTTAATTTATCTTCTTAGTAATAGTGCATAAGGGTTCCCTTTTCTCTATAGACTCTCTATAACTTGAGAAATCTTGTTTTACAATAACAACCATCCATTAAGTATGAAGCATATATTTGTTTCATGATAGCTAATTTAGATGCAACTTGCCATATACCAGTTTGACAACCTCGAAAGGCTGTCTCTTCAGGTTGTTTGCATTTTTAAAAATCAGATTACATTATGTATTTTTTGTTACTGAACTGTGCAAATTCTTAATATATTGTGGATATCAATCCATTATTAAATATAATTTATAAAGTTTTTTTCTCCTATTCCTTTAGTTAACTTTTCAATGTGCTACTTGTTATATTGTGGAAAAAAAAGTTTAGTTGATGCATTTTCAGTTTTTTAAAATTTTTTGTTGCCTTTGCTTTGGATTTCACATCAAAAACATTATTCTCAAGAGCAGAACCTCGGGCTTTTCTGTTTTCTTAAAGGACTTAATTTTTTAAGGACTTAAATTTAAGTCTTCAAGTCCTTTACATTATTTACATGTAATATGAATGTACTTTTATGCCTACAGTTTTGACAATATATTTTATTAAAAATCAGATTTTTCTCCATTGAGTATTCTTAATTTACTTGACATATTAGCTGACAATAGATATGGGAGATTATTTTGATCCACCCTCCTCTGTTTTTCTATGTGATTTCATTCCAGTCTCATACTGCTTTGGCTTGGTAAGGTGCTGATCTAGGTTAGTATCAGGGTTATGGTTCATTCAGCTTTGTTCTTTGTAAAGATTGCTTGGGCTATTTGGGGTCCAATGCAGTTGCTTATGAATATTAGGGTTGTGATTTCTATTTATTTAATAAGTGCCTTTGTGAGTTTATCAGGTAATTCTCTGAGTCTGTAGGTTGCTGTTGGCAGTAGAGGCAGTAAATGAATAGTAATTCCTGCCGTCCATGCAGCAGGCAGTCTTGCTGTTTGTTTGGATCTTATTTAATGTTTTGACATTGGTATCTGGCAGTCTTCACATGATAGATCACTTACCTCTATTTTAAATAGCATTGTTACCTTAACTTCCTTTGTGAACAGTTCACTGTTCTTGTATAGAAGTGTCTGATTTTTGTATGCTGATTTTTACTGTTTCTAGATGATGAACATAAATGTCATAAAGGTTAAATGATTTGGACAAGTTCAAGAAACTGACATCAACTTCAAGTGCATAGAACCCACTGCTAGTTTCCCTGATAATGACTTCTGGGTAGCTGAATAGTGCTTTGGGGGTATTTCTGCATCGTCATATGCAAAGTTATTTGTGCATATGCACATGAAGATTTGCAGTGTCTGTGTTGTCTTTTTGACCACATGTATACAGTTATAGCTTATTTGCTTCTTTGGTTTGGGTTTTGTTTCTTTACCCTTATGGTTTGTTATATGTGCTCAAGCACGATGTGACATATCCATAAAGAACCAGTCTCTGAGAATTGCTGCACTAATCATTTCAGGGTGACTAGTAGCCAAAGAAAATCTATACATTCTGTTTGCATTCCAAATACCGAGTTATTTTTTCATGCTTGCAATGCATTTCCTAAAGTGAGGATACTGGTCACATTAAGTCATGCATCTAATTCCCCATGTGGCCAGTTGCCTCTGGGATGCCTTTCTGACTGTTTTGTAGTTCAGAAGTAAACAACACCTTCCACTTTTGATCCTATGTACCTGGTATTCTATATTTACTGCCATCAATCCTCAAACCATCCTGACACATAATTAGAGTTTCATTCCACTTATAGTATTAGAAGATACAATGGTTTGAATTAGATGCTTGTTCCCCAGTTGGTGGCAATTTGGGAGCTGGAGCCTTGCTGGAGGAGGTGCATTGTTTGGGGTAGGCTTAGGGTGTTGCTAGCTCCCCTTCTTACAGATTGACTCACTATCTTTCTGCTGTTTTCTACCTTCTGTGGCAGAGGTGATGTTGAGCCTGTGCTCATGCCATGCTATCCTCTGCCATCTCCAAGCTTCTCTTTGAGACTGTAAGCCAGAATAAAAATGTTTCCCTCATCAGTTGCGTTTGGTCAGGTGTTTTATTCCAGAAATAAGAAAGTACTACAACAAAATTCATGTTTGGTAAAACTACCATGTGGTAGAAATGCAGTCTTCATTTTTCAGTGGCTAAAACATTTGGAAATGTTGGGTGACCATTGAGTATTAAATGAGGGAGTTAAATAAAATACAATGTGAAATTTAATGCTGTACATTAATAATTTAAATGTTTATGATCTATACATGCGTACATGCTTGGCCCTGAATTTAAGATAGCTGATTTTAAAATGCCTCTAAATGTTTTCTTAATAAGTAAGTGCACATCAATTCATACAGTGATATTATATAGAATTTTACATTTTATAGTTTCAAATATGAAAAATGAAATATAACCATATAAAGTGGAAACATAGCCTATATATTTATTGTTTTTTCAGAAAATAATACACTTTATCTACTTCATTTTTTATGATTATGATCCCTATAATTGTTCTAGAAGGCTGATTTCTCTACTGGGAAGAATAACTTAATTTTAAGTTAATGTGAAGAATTCTGAGTATCATCATTATCTGTGAGACATTCATTTCAAAGTCATTTAACACACTTGCCAAGAAAATTGATAATTCATTGTGTTGGGAAGATGAATGAGGATATATGTTACCTTTTATAGTAATGGAAAAAACCTCAAATTTCCTTTGCTAACATCCCTTGGCTACTCTCAAGGATGGTATGTGCACAAACACATAGAAACATGGAAGCATAAAGTTAGATATGTGTCACAGTTCAGCCACATACCACTGGGATAAATCTTCAAACGAGGCACAATTTGGGGGAAGAAAGTATTTATTGAAACTACAAATTGAGGAGAAGTTCCTTAACAGTGAAAGAGGCTGACCCTTTTTCACAGGTCCAAGCAAAGAGAAAAATACTTCACCTACACCACACACAGAATAGGAAACAGGTGGGGGGGCTCAAAGAGAATTTCTTCTCCTTTATATAGCCTTAGGGTGGGGTCTTGCAACCCTTCCCCAGATTTAATGGTTTCCTGAGTCTCTGGAATTTCCTTCCTGCACTGCCCACACAGGAAAGGATATTTACTTCTAGCTTCTTTGAGCTTCTTGACATCCCACCCCCTACTGAGAGGCTGCCTTTTTGTGAACATCTTCAGACATCCACCCAAGATAATTAAAAATATCAAGTTGACAACAAAACCTAACCATCACAATATGTATAGTGAGGTCTGCAGCTAACCAATTTCATAGACTTTTTAGTAGAAATTTTGCTAGCATGAAATAATTTTTAATAACAAATGCTAGCTGGTCAAATAAAGAGATTCACAGTTGCTAGTAAAAAATAATCAAAAGAAGATGAAGCCCTTGAAACCCAAATTTGGTAAGTGGTCATTAAGTAATAAAGTACAGAACCTAGACATTGTCATATTTCTCATAACAGAGCAGGCAATTCTGGATGGTCCAGTTAATAGAAACAGGAAAAAAAGGAATCAATATTAGAGAAAGAGAGGTGTCATGACCGAAAAAAGTACATATTTAGGAGAGAACAATTTTGGAACTGGACTGAACACATTCCTGTGGAAAAAGGTTAAGAATCATCTGGGTAGAGCAGTGTATGAAATATTGAGACCAAAGAAATAACATGGGAGGTAATGGCTGAAAACTGTAGTCCAAGCATAGGAGTATAATGGGGAGATGCCTGGGTTGCCTAGCAAAATTGAATTTATATTCTAAAATCCACCATCTGTACAGTCTTGGTTGATGTGGGCCACTGCTGTTTGTATTTTTACTACTAAAGGAATCATGTGACTACCAGTAAAGGCAGTTAAAATGTCAATTATCTTATTGTGCATATTTCAATAAAAAAGTGATCCCCTAGTACCCATATAAAGTAAGATGTAAAAAAATGTCACATGCATCTGGAGTTAGTTTGCAATGGCTGGAGGCCTTGGCATTCCCATCCATTGCCTCTCTGTCTCTGCTTGCCAGTAAATAAATGAAATATTTTTTAAAATGTGATATGTATATAAAATGATTCCTCAAATAAGTCTTTTCTAAATAGCATCGATTTTCATTGTGTCATTATGGAATTTCCTCTGTAAATTCTCAAGCTTTTACTCATTGAAACTGACCCTTAAAATATGAAAAATACTACATAGTTATATATGCTAAAATTTAATTATCTTAAAGTCTGGTTAACTCAGTAGCAGCACACTTCTCTGTATGTGCAATATACTGAGTTCAAACTCTAGCACCAAAAAAATGCATGTTATTCTTATAAATTAAATGAAAATTATTTCTCATTAAATAAAAACACATACATTGCAAAAGAAAGTACATTAACATAACTGGCCTATTGATACCTCCTTTCTACAAGTGTACATACTTTGAAAAAAAATACATCCAAATATGTTCTTATCAGTTTAGTTATTTTTTTATCATTAGTATTTTTAGAAACATGATTGTTCTTGATGGCTTTACTTATTTTTCATCATATTTTGCAAGCAAAATCATGAATAGCAGTCCATAATTTATTTGACTCTCATTATTGTACATGCAAAATATTACCACTTTAAACATTATAAATAATAATTCTATAATGAACTCAATGCATGAGATGTAATCCATATTTATTAGGATTCTTTTTAACTATATTTCCACAAGAAAAGAAGACCTGATTTTTCAATCTACTGAGAACATGTCAAGTCTCAAGTTGGTAAAAGATCAGTTTAGCACTTTAGTAATGCTTCTAATTTGGAAAATAATATGTTTCCTTTCTCCAAGGACCACACCTAGGGGATTTATGGTTGGCTGGGGATTGTGAAACGAATTTCAAGGTACACTTATCAATAAGAAGTAAATGATAGAGAGGAAAGGAAATCTGAGAGAAAATTGATACTGTGAGTTTCAAGAAGTCCTAAAAGTGAACCTGTCAGGTGGTCACGGTGTCTGTCATACAGGAGTGGATAGAGGGAGTGGAGACAGTGAGAGTCTCCCAGTGAAGTAAGGCTGGAAAGAGCTAACGTAGGTCATAAACCATCAACTCTAATTCCAGAGCCGCAATTTCTTACCCATACTTTTGGGAAAAGAAATGTTTGAGTCCAGATATTTTGTATTTTGGGATCATTTTAGATTTATGTTTCATAAAGCCAGATGCACAAAGTGAAACAAACATCTGGAGTTTGTTTACAACCCTGGCATGCCAATTTCACTCATTCTCTCTCTCTTTCTCTCCCTCCTTCTCTCTCAAGTAAATAAATTAAAATATTTAAACACATTACTATTTTTGCACCCACACACATTATCCTTAAATAGATTAATGTTCTCAGAAAAATTATGATTTTGTCCACTAAACTAGTTTTATTTTTGGTATCTCCAAAAATGGCTTCAGCTTTCAGAGCATTTCTGGATTTTTGCATATGAGAAAGTGGGATTAGAGGCTGGAGAGGTGGCTCAGCAGTTAAAGGCACGTGCTAGCAAAGCCTGATGGCCTCTGTTCAGGTCCCCAGTATCCACATAACGCCAGATGCCAAAGGTAGCACATGTGTTCCTTTATAGTTGCAGGAGGCATTAATATAAAAATACACTTTCTCTTTCTCTCTTCCTTTCCTCCTTTCCTACCTTGCTCTCTTCCTGTCTTTTGAAAGTAAATAAATAAACAAAATTATTTTTAAGTGGGAATATATTCAGCCACTTTTGTTTGCTTCTAGGACTGTGGTATATGAGGCAGGTATGTCTTCCTAAAGGCCCTGACAGTATAGAAAAGATGTAAAGTTATTTTTTACAGGTATTTTTAAAAGGTGGTATAAATTCAGTATTTACTTGTATTTTGTAAAAAGACAAATATTTTATCCCTCTGCCTTTTGCCATCAAACCATATAATAAAATAATAACAAACCTTGTCCTTTCAAAATCAAGTCTACTTGCATGAAAATTCTCCTGGTTGAAGTTATATTTCTCAAGTAAATGTTGTGATTAAATATTTGGAATTAATAAAATATGATATTTAGGAGGAAGATAAACTTACCTTCTGTTTTATTAATTTTCTCAAAAAATCACTCATTCTATTATTTCACGTTTAGAATTTACCCTTGCTCAATAAAAAAATAAAACATCGCCTTGGATATTTATGGATATTTATGTCATATGAAAAAATCTGAATTATTGGTAGAAAGAAGTTTGGATTACTTTCTATTTTATGATATGAAAATATTTCCAACCTTCTTTGTATATTAAACATGATTTTTCTTGGCAATGCAGAAGCCATCATTATCAGATAAGGATGGGAACATACACTCATGAGGCTAAAATAGGTAATTTATTTTGAATGTATCTGCTATTCAAATAACCCTTCTCCAAAGCTGTATTGACAGCTATATATATATATATATATATATATATATATATATATATATATATATAATATACAGTATATATATATATATATATATATATATATACTTCCATTGGCATTATCTTATATTTCCTTATTCATAATCAAAAAATTTTGCTCAGTTTCTAACTGAATTCATTCTTTCTGCAATTTAAATCTATTACCTCTGATCATATTTTCAGTTGAAATAGATACTATCAACAAATATATCTGTTGTCATATTTAAAGATTGCACTGGTCTTTAACTTTCATTTCTCCATAGTGGAAAACATTCTTTCAAAAAATGTATGTGCTGCAAACTATTCTCATACCCTTTGTAGTTGGATCAAAAGCAGAACAAAAATGTAATGAAGAGGTAACAATAATAAAAATAGTGATAATTTTTTATTCAACGAACTGGTATTTAGCTAAAGCTAATTGTGTGTCGAGACAGCATGTAAATAAAATCATGAAAACACATGAATAAATTGGAGACAAGCCCCTCCTGAGCAGCTTACACTATAGCAGAAGAGATGATATGCATAAGATGATGTATTTTTTAAGGATTTTGACCCCATTCATGGTGGGTGTTCTTTCTTTAGTTAACCTCTCTGGAGGCACCCTCAAGACATGCACAGAGGTACATCTTCTAGGTGATGCTAAATACTCAAGTTAACAATTGAGATTAACCATAGCACAGATTAAAGAGAGGTAGGTGCTTGGTTACTCCGTGAATTCGTGGATCAGTCACTAAGCCTGGATGAAGTATGAGTAAAAACCAAGGGTTGATATAAAGAAGGATGGGAAGATGAATTAGGGGCCTGGCATGAAAGGGAATAGTATTAATATAAAAAATTGGGTAGTTCATTAAAAAATCAATTGACTTTTATAATTATTGCAGTGTTGCTGAAGTTATTGAAACACATCAAGAGGACAAAACAGAGGGAGAGTGATCGATAAGATAAGGAATCAGGTGTGGTGACATAAGGCCAGAAGTTCTTATCGCCTGGCCTGACTATTCTCCTGTCATTATAACAATTGCTGATAAGGGCATGTCCATGATATCACAGGTTTCCATAAAGTGGAGGGAGTGCCAGGATGCTGTGAAGAATAAAATCAGGGTCTATGCAACCTGGTCACTATTAACTAAAGTCTAAAAGACAGCTCTTCCAGGAGAGAACACATCATGTTCCCACACACAGCCTGCACTGGTGAGCTGAGTCAGAGTTTGCATGGGCTGCAGAAAGCCATCTCCTGATTTATCATTTTATATCTTCTAAGTTCTAGAAAACCCACACTATGAAATGTGAATCAACTTGAGAATCAATATTTTAGAGTGTGTTTCTTTTTCCCAGAAGTTCTCAAAAGGCCAAGTTCAGATAAACATTGAGTGAACCAATACTGCAATGTAGGTTGACGGTTCTGTTCAGAAAAAAAGAAGATGAGGAGAGGGTAGAACGAGGGGGGAGGAGGAGGCAAAAGGAAGGATGGAGGAGGAGGAGGAGCCCCAGGAGATAGCTCAGTGTGGAAGAAGTAGAGAAACAAAGTAAAGTTCTTCTCTGACCTCCACACACATTATACACCTACATACATAAACAAGTATGAAACCCAAATTGTGCAAATCTAGGTAAGGGGCAGATCTAAGTGGTGGATAGAGAAGAGAGGAATCGGTCACTTCATGAAAAAGAATATACATAGAAGGACTAACAATGGTGGTGGAAACAGCCAAAGAGAACTATGCTAAAATAAGAAGCCATTACAGTGTGGAAATCTGTCTTTCTCATGAGAAAGTATGGCAAAGCTCCCAAGGTGTGTAGAGCATAGCACTTCTGGCATTCTTACACACACTGACCTGAGATGACAATATTCAGGTGTCCACCCTCATCTTTGCTCTCAGGATTCTCAAGTTCTAACCCATAAATAATATTGTCCTAATCATTCTGTGATTTAACACACTAAATATATTCCAAACAGTAGATTCTGCCTTTTTATTCAATGGATTACAGTACACCAGGCACTTGCAGGGAAAACAGGAGAATATTTTTGTCACTCCTTTCTGTGAAGGTGAGAAAGCAGGACATCAGGGAAAGCACCCGACCTGCTTACCTGCTCTTAGAGCCACTGTATGAATGCTTAAGTGCTCGCTACGGATGGACCTTCTACCCCTCAGCAGAGAAAAAGCACATTTTCAAGTCAACATTCATTTGAAACAGTATTTTCAGTCATATGCAGTCTAACACTACTTTGGTCCTTGAATAAAATTCAGTCATTTATCATTGCTGGATCTAAGTTTGAGCATTGTTTTGAAGAGCACTAAACAACATGAAAAAATTCATTTATTAAATCCAAGGTATTTATTCAAACTTATTTATAATGATGTGGTATTTTGAATCAGTTGTATTTTATTTCTTTAAAAAATATGCTTTTGTTCCTATATAGAAAAATGGTTAACATTTATTGAGATCACTCTATGCATGTTGCTATGAATTTTAATCCTCTCACCCACTCTGTGAAATAGTACTGTTGCCTTAATTTTACAAATGAGGATACGGTAGTGCAGATCTGTGAACTAACTTTCTTGACAGTATGAAGCAGAAGAATCAAGACATAAGCCAAAGATTCTGTGTCTACAGCCCATAGTTCCTCCCACTGTGTTCTATATACTCATCTCCGTTTTTTTAAAATACAATTTAAATGCTATCGGGTAGACTTAAAGGACTATAACCTATGTTACATAACACTCACGGTTCTTTCTTCACCAATATTTTACAGAGGCAAGTTGACTTCTTGATGGGCTCTCTATCTACTTCGTTCTACAATGACAAATTTTCTGTTAATATCTGAGACTTCACATGGTTGTGGCAATTTGAAATGTATTTTATTTTGTTCAATTTATTAGAATAAATATATGAATGGCGAGTAGCGTATCATTTCAGCAGCATCATATTTTTGTGTGTTTTGCTGCATTATAGTTTTAAATTATATTTTGCAGAGTCAATATTGGAAAGCGTCTTCATACATATCTTTAGATTCTAATATTTTTTCGGTGCCAAGGATGAAACACAGGGCCTTTGCTTCTTCTATCTGAGTATTCCACAGCTGATCTACACGCACTATCCAAACTGAATGAGTCTATTCATTTTTCTAGAGGAAATAGTACCTCATACCTGGGATATTTCACTGCTATACATTGATGTCTAAAACCACTCCAATCTATTACATGACTTTGGTCTGGTAGCTGCCTCAATCCCTTCATCCACCAAAGTATCATATTGGCCTTGAAGGATCACAAGAATTTCAAAATTACAAATATGTTCATAAATACAAACACATATGCCCCCACCTTCATGATACTAAAAGCATCTGTGTCAGGTTAGCAGATGAAACTTCTTTCTGTATGTTATAGTACACCTAAATATTGCATGTTGCTAATTCTTATAAAAGAAAATTGTAAAATATGTAATAGACAATAGTATTGGTTAACAACCTTTGACTCTGAAAAGCAAAACTTTCCCCCAAAAAAACATTTTTTCATTGCTACAGAGACTACCTTCAGAGAAGCCAATTCTGACCTTCACCAATCATCCAGAGCAGAAAATAGCAACATGTCTTATATGTTTTATCACATATAAATTTAATCATATGTAAGTTAAAATATTTAAAAATCGGGGTTATTCATGTTGAGGGAAATATATTTCAGATAGCATTGAAATGTAAAAGTTACTTTTTTAGCTAGGCTTATATAGAACAGAGGAGATGCTTTTGAAATTGTTAAAGACTACTCGAGACATTCATCAAAATCGCAGTGAATAGAACATTGATTGAAACATGGGAAACAAGTCACAAGTATTTGAAGATCAATATATTGGTAGTTATGTCTGCTATTTTTCCCTTTATTGTCCATATTTAGGTACATTGAATGGGCCAATAATGAGTCGGTATCCCCATTTCCCCAAATTCCCTTTCAGCTATTTTTTAATGAAGTGGGACCTGATCTCAGAATGGTGATCTCCTTGGCTAGTGAAGTACAGTCAATAAATAGTGGAGCTAAGATGGGCTGAGTTATGTGAGCCTCAAAGCTGAAGCTCACTCCCCCCAAAAAAAAAGCTTGCTACCTTTCTATGGGAACTATACTATGGTAGAAATAGTATTCTTTTTTCTGTTTCCATCAAATATCAAATTAAATATTGTCATTCTAAAATTACATTTGCAGAAACTATACAAAAATTATAAAGTACTTTTTTGAAGAGCCTGAAATATTTTAAAAGAATCATAAAATGAGACCTAACCCTACCAACCGACCTTAGGCAGATAGCTGAGATCCTGGCAAGAGAGGAGCCACCACAGTCATATCATGGAGGATCCATATGTAACCCCACAGAGAATGATGGGAGGAACAAGGGACCCATAGCCACAGTCATTCAATCAACACAGGATAATCCAGGGTGGCATAAACCAACGATTTTTGATACAAAGACCCCTAAACTCACAACATTAAAGCAGCCTTAATACTCACCCACCATGACTCCGAGAACTGAGTAGAAGAGGGGGCAGAAAGATTGTGAGAGCTGTGGTGGGGGAGACTCTCCAGAGACATGGCACCTCTCAGTAACAACATATTAGGGCCAGGAGAACCTGGCTGAATAATAGGCTATCCATGGTCCCCTGTCACAAGGACTGATCCAGTCGACCCATGGAGGAGGTTGTCCAGCTGATTGTGGAAGGGGGAGGGGGAGCATTGGGGAACTGGAGATAACAACTCATTGTTTGCTCACTAAATAATGTAACTCATTATGGACAATAAAAAAAGAACTTGAGAAATAAACTGGCATGCAGGAACATAAAAAAAATGAGACCTAGTAGCCAACTTGCTCAGACCATTCTAGTTCCTTTTCTCTAGAGATTTCTAAAAATCACTATCCTTTCTGAATGTTTAAACCAAGAGGTAGCCAACATGCCATGTTACTAACAAGCTAGAATCAATGTTAAATTCCAGCATCATGGGATTTTAATAGTAGGAACAGAGAAATTAATAGAACCATGGACAGTGATTCACCTAATTGTAATTATTTTCATTTGAATTTAGCAGCTGTACAAAAACTCCGATCTGTGGCTCCAGGCAGAAGTCTTAGCTGTGGTAGAAATCTATCTATAAATAACTATCTCATCAATATTAAGTATCAAGTTGAATTTGTGTTTGTCTTCTGGATACGAAGTGGCACATGCTGGTTATACCATCACTGTGTGGAGGAAACAGGAAGCCTGGGAGTGAAGCTGCCTCTTATTTTGTGCAGGAGAGCACCTCTGTCTTCTCTGAGGAGCTAGTAAAAGTTTTTCCTGCACAGAATTTTAAGAACTGGTTATTTCAGCCATTTCCCCTGTGCCTTTAGAGAAGCGCTCAACTTTATTCTCTCAAGCTCTGATTTGATTTCCCTCCAGTGACAGTTATGAAATGTGATGTCTGCAATTCTGGTTTGAGTTTTACCATTGTGTTTTTAGATTCCATCATTTTTACAAGCATTCTATGAAACTGTTTTCTCATCACTGCATACATGGCTAAGATTTTTTTTTCTAAAAATCAGTATACTTAATACAATAGTTTTGGATTTACTTACTGGTAATTTATATTTTTCTTTTTGATTTTCAAAAACATTACCAGTTAAGTTTAATAATAAATAAAATTAATTCTCTATAGGTATTTGAGCTTGGAGAGCAATAGATAAAATTAAACAAAAATAAACTATTTTCTTTACTAATTTTGCATATGCTAAATTACTCTAACTATAACAACTTAGTAGTTTTATATTTATATTATTTAAATCTCTCTAAGAAATCTAAGATGTTATGAAAAATGTCCTGATCAGTTCAAAGAATGTTGAAGTGTATACACTCTTGGAAATATAAACAAATTTTTCTATTCAATATTTTAAAGATAGCATTAGAATCAAGTACTGACTAACTCTTGTGGATGTGGAAAATGTTTACATTTTTGGTATCATACATATTAAATGAGTACAAATCTCTCTTTTCATCTTATTCAATATTCTCTTGTAAAAAATGTGACACCCCCAGGATGTGGTAATAAGTATGATTCATGTTTCTCAAAAGACAGAGAAATCGTACTAGTTGAAATCTCCCTATCAATTTATTATTGTAGTGGCTTCAGTTTTACACTTGGTCCATGTATATCGGGTGAATCTTAAGCAATCTTCATAAAAAAATAAATTCAACTCTACTAAAATTGATTTTAGGTAACTGTTAGATCATGGAGTATGCAGTTTACCCAGAGTAAAAAAAAAGTAACAGAGAATGCTTTAAAATAAGCATCTAATCTCTCCCTTCAAACGGCCCCAAAATTTTGACAGAAATATAAATAGACAACTGGTTTGAGCACAAGTTTTGTAGCCTGAGATTTCCCATCTGCCCTCTGTTAGGAAAACCAATATGGAACCTGCTAAAATAATCAATAGAGGAGTCACAAGAAAAAATAGATGCATCACATGAACTGAAATTTAGAGCAACTCTTAAAGCATCTTATATACAACAGACAACATATACTGCTGATAATATGTATGGAAAAAATGAAGAATGACTCTAGTTACAGGAAATGTATATATTTTCATTCTGTGTGTTTTTCTTTAACTATTGATGACAAAATCGGCAAAGTCAGTTACTTGGCTACTTTTTTCTTCTGCATGTCAATTTGGTGATTTGATTATTTACTTTTTCAAAAGGAGAGGTAAACTGAATTTAATTGAAATGAGAATTTACTGGCATCATGGATTCATACTTATCCCAAAAGGTGAGATCCCAAAAGGATCACTTATTTTAATGAAACAGATTGCAAGAAAATAAGTGACTTCTTTCTGTAAGTTTAAAGATGAGATATAATGAAAACTTAAAAAAACTAAAAATAAATTATTTTGCAAATATAAATAAATTCAATAATAGTTCATATTCATGTGCTAATGTTATCGCATTTTAGAACATGTACACTGTATGTAATGTTGAAGTCAAATTTATTAATATCCCTCTCAACAAATATTTATCACTTCTTTATGGCAGTAAGCGTCAACACTCTCTCTTTTAGGTTTTTGAAATACACTGCACGTAATGATTATCTGTAAAAACTCTGTTATGCAATAGCTCACCAGAACTTGTGGCTCTTAAATTTAACTTAATAGCTATTGCTTGATCTTTCCCTGTCTTTCTCCCCACTTTATTCCTCCCAACTTCTGGTAACTTTTACTGTAATCTCAACCTCTATGAAATCACCATTATTTTAGAGTCCATACATGAGGGAGGTCATGGAACACTTATCTTCGTGTAATAATTTCCAGTTCCATCTAATCTTGCCCCCAAATGACAAGATCGTGTCTTCTTTTTATTGTTGATAACATTCCACATCCTTTGGCCAGGAATGGTTGGGCTGATTGGAGAGCTTGGGGGTTCTTTGTTCACTGTTGAGGTGGTCAGACTGTTTCCCACATTGATCCAGCACTGACATCCTCACCAGAAGTGTTATGGCCCTCCCAGGCATCTCTCATCTTCCGGCTTGTCAAGAGGTCATATTAAATGTGGGGTTAAGGTGATTTTGATAGGCATCTTTTCCTTGTGGTTATTTCTATGTCTTTTTCTTAGAAATGTCTATTTAATCTTCTTGCCCTGTGTGTGTGTGTGTCCGTGTGTGTGTCTGTGTGTGTGTGTGTGTTTCTGTGTAGATGTGTGGGTAAAATCGCACAGTGGTGCGGGAGGTGTGTGGCATGTGCATGCCCATAGACACATGCCACTGGCACTTGTCACACAGAAGACACTTGTCACACAGATTATTAGTACAATCCTTCTACCTTATGTGAGGCAGGACCTCTCTTGCTGTTATTTTCCTCCTATGAACATCACCAATCTCCAAACTTTGGGAATTACAGACAGATGTGCCACGTGATATATGGCTTTCCTTTTACTCTACTTTGTGTGGGAAGAATTTGAACTGTATTTGGCAGGTTTGGAAATCAAGAATGTTTAACTGCGAAGTCCTAATTGCACATTCTTAAAAGGAGGTTGTATGGTTTGCATTGCTGCTCATTCAGTTTTGGAGTGCTTTATATACACGAACAGTAGTAACATTTTTTTTTGTTCAGATATACATTTGTATTTTCTCCCACTCCATAGGTTTTCTCTTCACTATAAAACAAATGACTTTATTTCAATATAGGCCGCAATGTTTGTTTGTTTGTTTTTTTTTTTTTTGCATGTGAACTGCTCTTTTTGAATAATAGGTTTGATGCCCCCCTTTGGTATTCTTTATTCTTTAAAAGGTTAACTAAAATCTGTTGAAGTAAGTTTTGAGTTAAATAAAGGAAACCTGCTTTTTTAAAAAATCATTTATTTGCAAAAGTGGGAGAGAGAGAGAGAGAGAGAGAGAGAGAGAGAGAGAGAGAGAGAGAGAGAGAGAGAGAGAGAGAGAGAGAATGGCCACAACAGGTCCTCTAGATGCAGACAACACTTTGTGCATCTGTCTATATATGGGTTCTGAAGAATCAAACCTGGGCTATCGTACCTTCAAAGCAAGTGTCTGTAACTGCTAAATGGACAGTGAAACTGTGGTATATTTATACGATGGAACTCTACTCAGCTGAAAGGAAAAATGACATATTGAAATTTAGGAAAAAATGGTCTGACTTACTAAGCGAACACTCAAAAGAACAGAGATTTGAACGCCGCATACTCTCCCTCATATGCGGTCCTTAATCAGGATAAATGTTTTCGTTATGCAGACTTATAGAAAGAAGATGCAACGAGAGAGCTGTGGCCCATCTAACCTTACCAACCAACCGTAGGCTGATGGCTGAGATCCTGGCAAGAGAGGAGCCACCACAGTCATATCGGGGAGGATCCATAGGGAACCCAGAAGACAATGGCAGATGAACAAGGGACCTATAACCACAGTCATTCAATCAACACAGGATAGGCCATTGAGACAGGAACCAAGGATTTTCGACACAAGGACCTCTAAGCTCGCAACATTAAAGCAGCCTTATTACTCACCCACCACGACTCAGGGAACTGAGCGGAAGAGGGGGCGGAAAGATTGTGAGAGCCGTGGTGGGG
>PVHP010012742.1:0-42376 GCA_004024765.1 Zapus hudsonius
GGGTGCATGGTGGACGGGGTGATGGATGCGGTGCCTGATGGACGGGGTGCGTGATGGGGTGATGGATGGGTGCGTGGTGGATGGGTGCGTGATCGTAATGGACCGGTGTGTGATGGGATGACTGCCTCTTTGGGCAGACTTGGCCCGGGTAGGCTCATCAAAATAAAAGTCCTGTGCACTGGGTGTTGTGCCTGGGGGATTCAGCTTGCTGGTGTGGTTGCTCGGGGCAACCTAGTTTGAGACAGTCTTGGGAAACGTCATGATGTGATACTTCCTTTAGGACCGGATAGACAGTCAGCTGTGTTGAAACACGCTTGTTGGTGGGTGGCTTGCTGGGTGAGCTTCATTCCAGCGCTAGTTTGTGTGCCTAATCAGAAATGTGACTGCGCGTGTCTCCTGTATCCGATAGTCCCTCCCCTAAGAGAAAAGAGAAAAGCCACCAGAGCCTCCTTTCCTGGACAGCATTTAAGGCGTGGATTTGGTGCCAGTTTTAATTGCCAAGTTGAAATCGGGCTCTGATTGTAGAACTGATTTCTTGGTCATGCTGAAAGTTATCTCTATGGACCAGTTGCTTGCTGGTAATATTCTCTTATCAGCCTCTACTGAGAAAGAGAAGCACACTTTCTGTTTATCTCTAGCCAGCTCAAAAAATGACTTCCTCTGAATAGTTAATGTTTTATTCATTTCAGGTGATCTGTCACAATTTTGTGTATTTTATCAGCTTTGTCATTTTATTTTTTAAATTTAAGACCCAATAAACTACCTTCACTTTTGTACCTGGCTTGTTTTATAGCTCATAAAGACTATAAATGGAATGGGTTGTACAGTGACCTGTTCATGACTTTTGAGGAGGAAATATAACCTTGAAGTTTTCACGTGATTAGTTTATAACTTGAGAATCAGGGGTGTGTGTGTGTGTGTTGACTTTTTAAAAATATTTTATTTACTTATTTGAGAGACAGGAGAGAGAGAGGATGGGTGGGTATACCAGGCATTGCATGGGTCACTTTGTGCACTGGCTTTATGTGGGTACCAGGGGCCGTCAGGTCTTGCAAGCAGTCACCTTCTCTCTAGGCTCCCTGAGAGGAACTCTTGTTCAAGCTAGCTTGGGAGTTCCTCCTTCCTCAGCTTCCCAAGTGCTGGAACTATAGTCATGAGCCACCATGCCCAGATTTCTGTTTCTACATTTCTACAAAATAGTACTATGGGGAACGGGAATGAAGCAATAGAGTGAAAAACTCTGTCAGATCTGGCTAGCACTTCAGAGGCTGAAGTAGTAGGATCACTGTTAGTTCAAGCCAAGCCTGGGCTACAGAGTGAGTTCCATGCCATGTTGGTTACAGAGTGAGTGAGGTCCTATCTCAAAAAGAAAAACTAATAACAGAAAACCTGTGTGGGGTGTGTGCGCATGTGTTTATCCTGTAGATTTTAAGCTTCAGTTATCCTATTTAAAAAGATGTGGCCATCATACCCAGCTCCTGTTTTTAATTTTAACTACAGATTTTTTTTTTTGATTCATAAAAGCATAGTTTTGTTGCTACTCTAAAGTTTATTTACTGGCTTGCCACTTCATAAATACTCACCTTTGTTGTTCCTTCTAAAGTTAATGTAATGTAGTTAGAAAATACTTCTGTTTTAAAAATATTTTTGGCTGGGCATGGTGGCCCACGCCTTTAATCCCAGCACTTGGGAGGCAGAGGTAGTTGGATTGCTGTGAGTTCAAGGCCACCCTGAGACTACATAGTGAATTCCAGGTCAGCCTGGACTAGAGACCCTGCCTCGAAAAAGCAAAAAAAAAAAAAAAAAATTTTTTTTGTTTTATTTGTTTGTTTTCAAGCAGAGACAGACAGACAGACAGACACAGAGAGAGAATGAGCATGCCAGGGCCTCCAGCCACTGTAAACGCACTCCAGATGCATGTGCCACTTTGTGCATCTGGCTTTACGTTGGTACTGGGGATTTGAACCAGGGTTGTTAGCCTTTGTAGGCAAGCACCTTAACCGCTGAGCCATCTCTCCAGCCCAGAAAATACTTCTTTAATGAAGTGAAACCAAGAACAGAAAACCCCGACTTCTTGGCATCACTGTTAAAAGAGTTTGAAATAGATTAAAACCCAGAGTTACTAGGGTTGTATCATCTTGGAATTTTCGCTGTTTAGGAAAAAATGCTTTTCCTGATTAACATGCACTTTTGATTTTATTTTACACAGACAAGGTCCTTACTGGGTGTGTTTGAAGAAGACGCCACTGCGATTTCCAACTACATGAACCAGCTGTATCAAGCTATGCACCGTATCTACGACGCACAGGTAAAGAGCTAGCGCACATAGTTCTGCGCAAGGAGGCTGGAAGCCCCGTAAGATCAGGGAACGTCTGTCTGGCTTGCCGGCACCTGGGTGAAGGAGCGCTGTCTTGTATCACAGAACTTAGGTTTCAGTTGTGGTTTGTGTCACCACAAAAGCGACAGCAGCCTCTGCCACCTTCCCATACATAATGAGACTTTATCATTGAAACTCCCGGATCGTGATCTGCCTGAAAACTTCCTATTCATGCACGACCCTTAAGGAGCAGTAACTTGCCTCTATCTAGCTAGTTGAAGGTAATCATAATTAGTGTAGTTCTGGGACACATGGAGCTAAATTTAAGAAAGTTATAGCATGATTTTTGTGTAGAAAAGCCATATAATTTTAACCTATATTTGCATAATTCAAATATAAGCTTTAACAGAAACCTGGGTTCTGTTGATAAACTTTATTTGAAATTAGTTAAATGTATACATTTTGTTTTTTTTTTCTTTTCACTCTCCTTTCTGGACTCACTTTTTTATATGTACTTAAAAGTTGCAATGATAATTTTTTTTCAAGGTAGGGTCTCACTCTAGCCCAGGCTACACTGATAATTTTTTAAAAATTATTTATTTATTTGCAAGGAGAGAGAGAATGGGTGCATCAGGGCCTCTAGCCACTGCAAACTAACTCCAGATGCATTCACCACTTTGTGCACCTGGCTATATGTGGGTACTAGGGAAACAAACCTGGGTCATTAGGCTTTGCAGGCAAGCACCTTAATCACTGAGCCATCTCTCCAGCCCCCCCTGTAATAATATATACTTAGTTTTTCAAGGTAGGGTCTTGCTGTAGCCCAGGCTGACCTGGAATTCACTCTGTAGTCTCAGGCTGGTTTCGAACTCACGATGATCCTCCCGCCTCTGCCTCCTGAGTGCTGGGATTAAAGATGTGCACCACCACGCCCAGCTATGCATTGATAGTTTTTAAAAAATATTTTTATTTATTTACAAGTAGAGAAAGAGAGGGAACAGAGGCACAC
The DNA here is from genome assembly GCA_004024765.1 of Zapus hudsonius. Lineage (NCBI taxonomy): Eukaryota > Metazoa > Chordata > Mammalia > Rodentia > Dipodidae > Zapus > Zapus hudsonius. Next base: position 3,327 of record PVHP010012742.1, read on the forward strand.
AGAGAGAATGGGCACACCAGGGTCTCCCTCCAGCCTCTGCAAACAAACTCCAGATGCTTGCACCACTTTGGGCATCTGGTTTTACATTGGTATTGTACTCAGGTCCTTAGACTTTGTAGGCAAACACCTTAACTGCTGAGCCACCTCTCCAGCCCTGAAATGATAATTTTTAAAGTCTTCCTATGATAGGTCTCTCAAGGCTGGATTTCTGACCATAAGTGTTCAATTAATAAATGAAGTATTTTGTTGTTTTCATGACTGAAAAACTTTGAATAAAAAACTTAAGGCCAGGCGTGGTGTCGCACGCCTTTAATCCCAGCACTCAGGAGGCAGAGGTAAGAGGATCGCTGTGAGTTCAAGGCCAGCCTGAGACTACAGAGTGAATTCCAGGCCAGCCTGGGCTAGAGTGAGACCCTACCTTGAAAAACAACAAAAAAGTAAAAAGCACATACCTGAAACCGGGTATGGTGGTACACACTTATAATCCAAGTTCTTGGGAGGTAGAGGCAGGATGATCAAGAATTCAAGGCCATCCTCAACTACATAGCAAGTGGGAGTCCAGCCTGGGCTACATGAGACCCTGTTACAAAAAACCATCCAAGCAAACAAAGCCTTGGCCTGGAATGTTGTTGGATGCTTGGACAGCATCTCCTGGTTGAGTTTCCTCTGAGACATGGTAATGATTGCTGCCTTTCCAGTGATGAGGATTTTGAAAAACAGGTTGTACAGTATAAAGTCATAGTAACGGAAAGTAGCCTATGTATCACTTATTAAATGTCTTTCTTAATCAGCAGCATGTTAATTTTACCACTGAGCCAATATGTGTTAATTCTAATGCTAAAATCTTTTTCCTTAGAATGAATTAAGTGCAGCAACACACCTGACTTCGAAACTTCTAAAAGAATATGAAAAACAGGTATATATAAAAGTTTAATTTTAATTTTATTTGTTTTGGTTTTTCAAGGTAGGGTCTTGCTCTAGCCGAGGCTGAGAACTCACTATGGAACTCACTATGTCGTCCCAGGCTGGCCTCAAACTCACAGCGATCCTCCCGCCTCTGCCTCCCGAGTGCTGGGACTAAAGGTGTGCGCCACCACATCTGGCTTGTTTTTTTTTTTCTCTCTCTTTTTTTCTTTATTCATTTTTCAAGCAGGCAGAGAGAGAGAGAGAGAGAGAGCGCGAGAGAGAGAGAGAGAGAGAGAGAGAGAGAGAGAGAACCAGGACCACTACCTGTGGGTCCGGCTTACGTGGGTCCTGAGGAGTTTAACCCAGGGCCTTAGGCACTGGAGGCAAGTGCCTTAACTGCTGAGCCATCTCTCCAGCCCTGGCTTGTTTTTTATATCAGTTTTTTGTTTGTTTATTTGTTTTTTCAAGGTAGGGTCTTGCTCTAGTCAAGGCTGACCTGGAATTCACTCTGTAGTCTCAGGGTGGCCTTGAAATCAAGGCAATCCTCCTACCTCTCTGCCTCCCGAGTGCTGGGATTAAAGGCATGCGCCACCACACCTGGCTATATCAGAGTTTTAAAGCATAATCTTAACATGCAATGATGTGTTTGTGTAGGCAGACTTTTTCATCAGGAAGAGTTTGAAAAGTTTTTAATTTTTAAACTTCAGTGTGAGCGTGTGTGCACATGCACTGAAGCACGTGTGTATGGACGCCAGCAGACCACCTGCCATGGGGAGAGAGCTGACAGTAAAACATGAGTACCTGGGTGTGATCCTCAGAACCCATGTGAAAATGACAGGCTTGGTGGTATGAGCGTGCCGGCCCTGGGGACACAGGGCTGGCAGGTCCCTGTGGCTTGCTGACCAGTCAAACCTAATAGGCAAACTCCAGGGCCATGAGACCCTGTCAAAAAGATGTTGGGTGGCATTTCAGAAGAATGACACCTGAGGTGCTGTCCTGGTTTGATCCAGGTATCCCCCACAAACAAATGAATGTGTTCTGAATGATCGATCCTCAGCTGATAGCAGTTTGGGTTTTACAACCTCGCTGGAGCTGTGTTGTCGGGGGCGGGCTTATGGGGTTATAAGCCAGCTCCCCCTTGCCAGTGTTTGGCACACCTTCCTGCTGCTGTTTCCAGTGCTGTGGCAGAGGTGATGTCCACCCCTCTGCTCATGCCATCGTTTTCCCTGCCAGGATGGAGTCTCCCCTCAGTCTGTAAGCCAAATTAACCCATTCCTCCACAAGCCACTTTTGTTTGGGTTCTTTCTGCACAGCCACTAGAAAGCTGACTACAACAGTTTCGGTGCCAGGATGTGGGGTTTGTTGCTGCTAGAAGACTGATCTTGTGGCTTTGGACCTTTTGGAAGTGATCTGAAGGAGGAATATGGAAGGATTTAAGACAAGCAGGGCAACATCAACCTCATAAGGAATCTTGACACTTTTTTTTTTTTGACGCTTTTTAAAAAGCCAAAATCCGTCCATATAGGCCAGGCTTTTAAACCTGCCTTGCACCACCACTCATGGCCTCTGAAAATACCACAGAGATTTCACTTTTGTCCTTATTTTGAGAAAATGTTAAGGACTTCATGTTAGAGCAGTGATTATCTACTTTATTTCTTTTTACAAAAAAAGAAGCTGAGACTTACTGTTGGAGGAGACTGATCTAAAAGCCAAATCTTTGAACTCCCAATACGGTGTGTATTCTTACGTCATGTTAATTACTTAAGTAATGGGTTTTTTTGTTTTGTTTTTGTTTTTTGTTTGTTTTTCGAGGTAGGGTCTCGCTCTAGTCCAGGCTGTCCTGGAATTCACTATGTAGTCTCAGGGTGGCCTTGAACTCACGATGATCCTCCTACCTCTGCCTCCCGAGTGCTGGGATTAAAGGCGTGCGCCACCATGCCTGGCTCTAAGTAATGTTTTTAATTAGGAAAATTATCTTTTTTTTCCCCTCCCTTCCTCCCTTTCCTCCTTCCTCGGAAAATTATCTTATTAAAATGGTGTTTTTGGAGCTTGTTCAGTGTACTTTGGAAGTTTTCTGAAGTTACTTGAGAACAAACAGTGAGGCTGACATTCACAAGAAGCACCATTATTGAACCTTGACCTCACACCTGTGCCTCTGTTCTCAGCACTTTCCACTGGGAGGTGATGATGAAGTTATGAGCTCTACCTTACAGCAGTTTTCAAAAGTGATAGATGAGGTAAGTGTTTATTTTGTGTGAATAGATTGGCTTGTAAGTTACTCAAGTTATTCAGCTTTTATTGGGTGCTTTTATAGTTATGGTTATGTGAGTAAAGCTCTGTTACAAAAATTATTACTGAAGGGCCCTATTCCCACATCATTATAGCTGTCTCATGAATACAGTACTTTATCTGATTCAAACTTTCTTCCAGGAATAAGCTTACATGTGGACTTCCTCCATTCCTACCCCATGTGACATTCAGTCCTTTTTATAGGGTTGGTATTTTCTTTTCTGGTGTTGGGGATGGAACCAGGGCCTTGAGCTTGGCAGGTGCTTTCCCACTGAGTTCAGCCCTTGCCTTCTTCTGTCACTTGCTGTGCGGGCAGGAGTGAGTGAAGCTGAGGGCTGTTGCAGGCCTACCACGATTTCTCTTTGCCGTTAAGTAAGATTTTACTCTTCAGTCCTTACTAATCCTTCATTCAAAACAGCCAAAATTAACTCTTGTTTTCTCAAACTCTTCATCACAACAAGTCCAGAAGACTTGACCAGAAGAAAGAAGGCCTAGAATGGTGGGGATTGCCTGCTGTGCAAGGGTTAGGACGTGAGCTCGGATAGAGCATGTGCAATCCCAACCCTCCTCTGGCCGGGTGAGAGGCACAGAGGAGAGAGTCTAGGAGGCTAGTGGGCAGGCTAGCCTGACTGCAAAGACCCTGCCTCAGACAAGGTGGAAGTTCAGGTGTCATTCCTGAGAAGTCACTGCCCCAACTCCTGTCACCCTGGGGGTTCTCCTCAGTAGGGTAATGGTTGTCACTACCCTAGCTATTTTTTTTTAATTAAAAAAAACTGTAGTAAAATAATATGAGATAAAATCTGAGCCTTGTGACACTTAATACGTTTTCAGGGTTTTTGTACAACTATGGCAGTCACTGAGTTCAAGAGCACTTTCATCATCCAGAGGAAGTCTTTCTTCCCCGTCCTCTCCTAGCTTTCTGTCTCTGTGGACATTTTTTATTCAAGGACTCATGTAATTTGTGGAACTTTGTAGCTTCTTCCATTTAGCATTTCATTTTATTCATGCTGTAGTGTGTGCCATCACCCATGATGGTGTTTGGTTCTTTCCCAGCTTTTGTTTATGACCATTCCTGTATAGGTTTGCTTTTTTATTATTATTAAAATATTTATTTATTAGCAGAGAGAAAAATAGAGAGAGAAAATAGTCAGACAGAGAGAATGGGTGAGCCAGGACCTCTAGCTACTGCAAATGAACTCCAGGCACATGCCCTACCTTGTGCATCTGGCTGTACGTGGGTATTGGGGAATCGAACTCAGGTCCTTTTGCTTTACAGGGAAGCACCCTAACCACTGAACCATCTCTCCAGCCCCCTTCCCCTTTTTAAAAAATATTTCTGTTCTTTTGGGTATATACCCAGGATTGCTTGGGTATATGGTAATTTTATGTTTAACTTTTGTTTTGTGTTTTTGTTTGTTTGTTTTTCGAGGTAGGGTCTCGCTCTAGTCCAGGCTGACCTGGAATTCACTCTGTAGTCTCAGGGTGGCCTTGAACTCACGGCAATCACCTACCTCTGCCTCCCCAGTGCTGGGATTAAAGGCGTGCGCCACCACGCCTGGCTTTGCTTGTTTTTATTTGCTCTTGTAATTATTGATTTGGAAGAGTTCTTTATTCTATTATTCATTCATTGATGAGAGAAAGAGTGAAAGAGAGGGTGAGTATGGGAGCAACAGGGCCTCTGCCTCTGCCAAGGAACTCGAGGTGCATGCGCTACTTTGTGCATCAGATTTGACGTGGGTCTTGAGGAGTTGAACCTTGTAAGCAAGTGCCTTTAACCACTGAGCCATTGAGTTCTTTATTCTAGATGTAAGCTGCTTATTAGACCTGTGATTGGCAAATGCTTTCTCTCATTCCCTGGGTTATCTTCTCTTTGTTGATAGCTGCTTGGATGCACAGAAATTCTTAATTTTGATGGCATCCTTCTTACAGTTGATTTTGTTCCTGCTGCTGGTGTCCTACCTGAGAAGTCACTGCCAAACACTAAGTTCAGGTGTCATACCTGAGAAGTCACCGTCAAACACTGTTTTCTTTGAAGAGTTTTAAATGAACTTCTTTTCTGCTATATATTTCCTCTCTCACACATTTGTTGATGCTTTCTTATATAAATGTATCAAAGCCTTGTTCTTTCACTAGCGTCTGGTTATGTAACATTTGTAGATGTCTGTGTATATTCTATGTCTGTTAGTCATTTGGCCTTTTTGGTCTTTCTTTTCCTAGCTGAGCTCTTGTCATGCGGTACTCTCGACGCAGCTTGCTGACGCCATGATGTTCCCCATTACCCAGTTTAAGGAGAGAGATCTGAAAGGTATTGAAGTCAAACTTCTGTTTCCTTGGCTCCGTTGTCAGACCACTGCTTGTAGAATTGTAGAATGCTTTCTTCAGAGCCTCGCCGGTTCTGACTGCAGCCTGTGCCACTGTGGCTCTGACGAGTCACTGAACACGGAAGGGAGCTCTCGGCCAGTCCTGAACCAGACCCACATACAGAATGATCACAAAAGTCCTTTCCCACAAGAAGCCCTAGGGATGGGTGCACACATAATGAGAAGGTGCTCCAAAAGTCCTAACTAAAGGTGTGCCATGAGGGTTGAGCCAAGAGGGTCACTCCTGTCAGGGAGGACAGAGTACACAAAGCTCTGGACTATAGAGCACCGCTGGTTTGGACATGCTAAGCAATTCAGTGTGACCAAGGCAGGAGGTAGATGCAACCTAGATAGACCAGCTGGGCTGGAGCAAGGTGAGGACGCTGGAGTTGAGTCTGTGAGCAAAGAGAAGCCAGTGGAGCCTTGGTAGGCGTGAAGAGGAAGTCCTTTTGTCTGGGAGGGTGGAAGAGGGTCCAGGAGATCGCAGCAAGGCCTGAGGTAGGAGAGGGAACAGTGGCGGCTCATAGGGGCCAGAGTGGTGAGAGGCACGCTAACAACCTTTGTAGACCTAGTCGTTTGTAGGTATTTTTACCCACTTAGGGTAAGTGATAAAAATGAGTATTTTGGCTCTTCCTGGCATACATATTTATTTCTGAAATATGCAGACAGAAGAAGTTGAACTAACATATTGTTGAATAGTAGTGTTTACACACGGAACATCTTAGAGATGGAGCTAATGGTTGAGATGGTCCCCTCCAAGGTCAAGAGACAGGACTCTCTCCTCACAGTCTGAGGAGACTGATTGTTAGACGTGTGTCCTCATCTGCCATTGGATCACAGCATTGCTGGGTTCTGAGGCTGGAGATGTAGCTCAGGTGGCAGAGCACCAGCCCAGCACTCAGGAAGTCCTGGGTTTGATCCTCAACATGAGACATTATGGGAAGTAGAGGCAGGAGGATCACAAGTTCAAGTCCATCCTTGGCCATGGAGTGAGTTCAAGGCCAGCTTAGGCTACTGAAACCTTGTTTATAATTTTTTTATTAAGGTATTAAGTCAGAATATTTGCATATCAGAGCGTTTGCATTGGGTTTTAGCATTTGTTTATATCATCACTCACTGTGTGTATGGTTATACACATCTCATAGCCTAGCTAAAGCAGTTCTCTTTTTCCCTCCTCGCATGTAGCACTATAAGCTATCATTTGAGTTTTAATCATGACTTTAGTGGTACTTACTACTTTATAAATATACTTTAAGATATTCATAAATGTGCTGAGCTGAAAATATTCTTGAACTTTTTCAGAAATCCTGACATTGAAAGAAGTGTTTCAGATTGCTAGTAATGGTAAGCCCTGAATATGTTACTCACTGACTCCTTTCGCTGCTGAACTTAACACCTTGTTAACATGGCTGAGTTGTCATAATTATTGTAAGAAAGAATCTCAGCCGGCTGTGATGCCATCACTGAGGAGGCTGAGATAGGAGGAATGCTATGAGATCAAGGAGTGAGATCCTGGTCAGCCTGGGCTAGAGTGAGACCCTGCCATGAAAGGAAACAAAGAAAATAAAAATCAATCATCAAATTAATGTATATTTCTTTGGTGTTCTGTGGTGAGAAATGATTTTGAAAATTTAAAAAAAAAGGGCTGGAGAGATGGTTCAGGGGTTAAGGCACTTGCCTCCAGTGCCTAAGGCCCCCGGTTCAATTCCCCAGGACCCACATAAGCCAGACCCACAGGGTGGTGGCCTTGGTGTTCTCTCTCTCTCTCTCTCTCTCTGCTTGAAAATGAATTAAAAAAGAAAAAAGAAAAATGAATAAATAAAATATTTATAATAAAAAAAGATCCTAATGAAAAGGTTAAGTAGACATTTAAATCAATAATGTTTCTTGAATATACTTTTAAATGTAAAAAATTTTAAAAATTTAATGATAGTCATATCAGTATTACTATCTTCATAATGCCTAAAGAAGTTGTGTAATCTCCCTTACTTGTTTTTCTAAATATTGCAATTTTCTTTTCTCTTTTCTTTTCCTCCCCTCCCTGTCCTTCCTGTGCTGGGGTTTGAACTGAGGGTGTTCTGCATGTGAGGCGGGCACTCATCATGCTCAGCCCTTCCAAGTTTTTTTTATGAACGTTTTCTATTTTTGGACTAAAAATAATTTTAAAACCTTTTAATAGATTATATAGTTTCTTTGGACATCCACATTTTCTACTAGTTTAATAAGTAAGCATGTAATTTAAATACAGTGATCACGTGACAGGGAATGCTTACCTTGCCCTGGGCCATGTGCTGAAGACTGACCTAGGAGAACCTTTAAAGCATCTGTAAGTCTGCAAGGAAGTGACGTACTGTTGTTAATGCTCATCTCTGCTTCCAGATCATGATGCTGCAATTAACAGATACAGCCGCTTGTCCAAGAAGAGAGAAAACGACAAGGTGACAGTTAGTGGCTGTACATTAGGTGGTTCAGTTTTCCCTGTTTAAAAACAGATCCGGCAATTCGTTTTGTATGTTTTGCTCTGTTGCTCTTACATTATTCTTCCTTTCTAGCTGTTAAAAACCTTTATGAGAAGGGATTAAGGGGAGCGGGGGTTGGGAGAGGGAAAGGAGAGGTAGGAGATGATATAAAACAAACTTTCATAAGAAAGAAACTGTCCTCCATTTTGTTCATTGGTAACACGTACACACATCACACACAGAAGCACCCCTTGTACATTTCTAGTACATGTACATATCACACACAGAGGAACCGAGCTGGAGATGTGTTTCCTTTGGCCCTGGGAGAACAAGGGTCAGGAAGAGAGGAATTTGCCATCTTGGAGTCATTGCATCTTGGAAGGTAGTTTTGGTCCTTGATGAGGTGTCCAGGGAGGAGACGGATGAGCACAATGCAGATTACGTGCTCCTTGATGACTTGTCTGAGAGAACCAGGAGGAGACGATACATAGTGTGAACTATAGAGTGAAAAACAGCCAGTTGTCTGTCTGTCTGTCTTCCACGCAGTACTTTCTCAGACTGGGTGTCAATATTTAATTATTGAGTTGTATGTAAATATGCAGTTTTGTAAGTCTTATGGCTGGTGAATGGGACAATCAGCTTAGCTGGTATGTGGAAGGATTTCTAACAGGTGAGAAGACGGGAACGTCTTCCACAGTTAGTAGTGACACACTGCTCCATCCTGGTGGACTTCCCATGGCTTCCACCGGAGATGACTGACCTGGAGTGAGGTAAACGGCATTTGCCATCTTCTCCTTCACAGGCCAAGTACGAAGTCACAGAAGATGTGTACACTTCCAGGAAGAAGCAGCACCAGACCATGATGCACTATTTTTGTGCGTTAAATACTCTTCAGTATAAGAAGAAAATCGCATTGTTGGAGCCTCTGCTGGGGTACATGCAGGCCCAGGTAAGTGATGTCCTGTGTTTTCACTCTATCTTTCCTATACTTTACATCACATTGAATATTTAGAGTAACTATAAGGACACCAAAAACTGTTGCTAGATACTGATTTGTGTGTGGGTTTAGAAAGCAACTTTTAGAAATATCATTTGTTTAAGGAAGTTGAAGGGAATGGTTTTCTTTACCAATGACTCAGATCTCAAATGTTTTAGAATAATGAAATCACATTCATTGTATTCAGACCTTTTCTCTCGTAGTTGGGGGCAGGGAGCAGAAAGTACATGAATTCCAGAGTCACACCATTCATTCCCGCTCCATGACAAGTCTGAGAAAGATGAATGGGTTTTCACCTGTCCCACACTCCTTGCATACTTCCTGGGTCAGAAGTGAAAAATGAATTCTCTGATGCCCCAGGAGGTACGCGTCAGAAAAAAGGCTAGAAGACTTGAGTTTCAGTCGCTTGAAATCAAGAGTTGACAGACATGTGAATCTTCATTCAGATATGATAGCCTGGGGCAGGAGGAATGGGAGCTTGAGGCCAGCCTGGGCTACCTTGTCTCAACAAAAACTCCAGAGTATTTAGAAGGATGTACACTAATAACATGTAAGGTTGAACTTAATTCTGGTTTCTCCAATGGCCATGTGCCAGTGGGTGTTGTAAATCACAGTGGAATGTCCCGGCGTACTTCACTTAGCGTAGGTCTCAGAAATCATCCAATATGATTGACTTGAAATATTTTTCTGTGTGTTTATGTTGTGCTGTTCATCCTCCCAGACAAGCTTCTTTAAGATGGGTTCTGAAAACCTCAACGGACAACTGGAAGAGTTTTTAGCTAACATCGGAACAAGTGTACAGAAGTAAGTCTCTTTCCTTAAAATGAAAGTGAAAGGAGAAAAAAAAGGTGAAGGCTGGGTATGGTAGTGCACTCCTTTAATCCCAGCACTGGGGGGGGGGTAGAGGCAGGAGGATCGCCTTGAGTTTGAGGCCACCCTGAGACTACATAGTGAATTCCAGATTAGCCTGGGCTAGAGCATGACCCTACCTCAAAAAAATAAGAAAAAAAAGTGAAATGAAAGAGTAAATAGCTAAGAGCCATAATTTTTTTTGCATGTATGTGGTGTGCATGCCTGTGTGTTTATGTGTGTTTTTTTGCATGAGTCTATGGGGAAGCCAGAGGTTAACAAAGGATGTTTTACTTGATTACTCTTCACCTTATTTATTTATTTTTAAAGTTTTTAAAAAATATTTTATTCTTTTTTTTTTTAATTTTTTTTTATTTTTTGAGGTAGGGTCTCGCTCTAGTCAAGGCTGACCTGGAATTCACTGTGTAGTCTCATGGCCTTGAACTTGTGGTGATCCTCCTACCTCTGCCTCCCGAGTGCTGGGATTAAAGGCGTGCACCACCACGCCTGGTTTATTTATTCATTTTCAAGCAGAGAGATACAGAGAGAGAGAGAGAGAGAGAGAGAAAACCAGGGCCACCACCTTGTGGGTCTGGCTTATGTGGGTCCTGGGGAATTGAACCCAGGGCCTTAGGCACTGGAGGCAAGTGCCTTAACCGCTGAGCCATCTCTCCAGCCCCACTTTATTTATTTTTAAAAAATCATTATTTACTTATTTTAAAAATTATTCATTCATTTGTGTGTTTGTATGGGCATGCCAGGACTTCTTACCATTGCAGACAAACCCCAGTCACTTTGTGTGTCTGGCTTTACATGGGCACTGGGGAATCGAACCTTGGTCATTGACTTTTTTTTTTCTGAGGTAGGGTCTCACTCTAGCCCAGGCTGACTTGGAACTCAGGCTGGCCTTGAGCTCAAGTGATCCTACCACTGTGCCCTGAGTGCTGGGATTAAAAGCATGCACCACTACACCTGCCTATTTTATTTATTTATTAAATATTTATTCATTTTTCAAGCAGAGAGAGAGAGAGAGAGAGAGAGAGAGAGAGAGAGAGAGAGAGAGAGAGAGAACCAGAGCCACCATCTTGTGGGTCTGGCTTATGTGGGTACTGGGGAATTGAACCTGGGGCCTTAGGCACTGGAGGCAAGTGCCTTAACTGCGGAGCCATTTCTCCAGCCCCCGCCTATTTTATTTTTATTTATGTATTTGTAAAAGCACAGAGAAAGAGAAAATTTTAATATGTATTTGTAAGCAGAGAGAGAGAGAGAGAGAGAGAGAGAGAGAGAGAGAGAGAGAGAGAATGGGTGCACCAGGGCTCTAGCCACTGCAAATAAACTCCAGATGCATGCACCACTTGGTGCATCTGGCTTTACGTGGGTACTGGGGAATTGAAACCAGGCTGTCAGGCTTTGCAAGCAAGTGCCTTTAACCGCTGAGCCATCTCTCCAGCTGTGTCATCAACTACTGAGACATCTTTTCAGTCCCACATTATTTATTGAGACAGGGTCTCTCACTTGGACCCAGAGTTCACTGATTTGGCCAGTCTAGCCAGCCAGCCTGCCCAGGGGATTTCCCTGCACTCACTGTCTCTGCCTCCCAAATGCTGAAATGACCATCTTGCCCTGTATTTGTGTGGGTGCTGGGAACCCAAATTTATTAGATCCATGAAATTGAGCCACCTCCCAACCCATAAATACTTAATCTCCTAATTTTCTGTCATGAGTGTTTCTCACATGTCTTTATGGACACATCTTGTGTTTTTCAACATTTCCCTAGAATATAAACTTTTAATTTCATAACAGTATCAAATTTGATGGTTATTTTAATGATCAAGACCTAGCATTTTTATGTCTGAATAAAATAGGTACATAATAATAATTATCTATAAGAGAAGTTATCTTTAAATTTTAAATTGTGGTGCTTGCTTGGATGATTATCAAATCTATTTCCAAGTTATAAAGCTTAGAGAGAGAAAGCAGTTCTAGTCAGGTTTAAGAGTCTGAGGATTAACATGGTCAGTATGCAGTTTGGAGAAAGATTATTTTTTTTTTTCACTTTATATTCTGGGTCCCTGGGAATTGAACCCCAGGCCTCATGAATGCTAGGCAAGTAGCCTACCAAAGAGCAATTTGAGAATTCTTCCACAGTTAGGCATGCAGTATAGCTTTAGTAGTTTTCAAACATGTTATTGTTTCCAGAATACCTAAATTTCAACTAGGTGTGGTGGTGCATGCCTTTAATCCCAGCACTCGAAAGGAGGATCACCATGAGTACAGAGTGAATTCCAGGTCCGCCTGGGCTAGAGCAAGACCCTCACCCAAAAAACAAAATCTGTTTCAGAACTGTATGCGTGTTATCTTAAGTATTTTGCTACTATTTCTTTAAGAAAATACGTAAGGAATAAGGGGTGAGTTCTCTGCTGCTCTTGGCTGGTCGTAATCTCTTCTCTCTCTCAGTGTTCGCAGGGAAATGGACAGCGATGTTGAGACCATGCAACAGACCATAGAGGACCTTGAAGTAGCCAGTGACCCTTTATACGTGCCTGACCCAGACCCCACCAAATTTCCTGTCAATCGAAATCTAACCCGAAAGGCTGGATACCTGAATGCTAGGAAGTAAGAAAGCGGCTGTGTTCATGTCATGTACCTTGCAGTACCAGATGAATAGAATGCACAGTTATTACTGTCCGCACTTTGTTTTGGTTCCACTAAGAATCGAACCTTTTTGTGGTGCTGTATTCATGTGAACTTGCTGATAGAGGAAGTTTGCAAATGTTTCTCAACTTCCTCCTCAACATCTATTGAATAATTTTAGAATTATAGAAGAAGTGAAACTAATTTGAGTTGAAATAAACCAGTCATAATATGTAGGTGCTATTAAGTGTCATATTTTAAGATCTATGAAAGTTGACATCAAGTCATAGTCCTCATTTGAAGATAGGACAGGCTGGTTTTTCAAGGCAGGGTTTCACTCCAGCTCACGCTGACCTGGAACTTGCTCTGTAGGCCCAGGCTGGCCTTGAACTCACCAGGCTGTTTTTTTTGTTTGTTTTTGTTGTTGTTGTTTGCTTTTTATTTTTCTCAGTGTTGCTGAGAATGGAATCCAGGCTCTTAAGTGTTCCAAGCAGGCACTCTACCATTGAGTTACATTCCCAGCCTTCACTTGATAAAATGATGAAATGATATTTTTTTATTTATTTACAAGCAGAGAGAGAGAGAGAGAGAGAGAGAGAGAGAGAGAGAATATGAGCACGCCCATTTTCCAGATGCATGAGCCACTTTGTGCATCTGGCTTTACATGGGTACTGGGGAATTGAACCCACATTGTTAGGCTTTGCAGGTAGCACTTTAACTGCTGAGCCACCTCTCCAGCCTCAAAACAAATTCTTTTGTTTTGAATTTATTCTCTTGGAACCTTGGGTTTGTATTTTATGATGCTTTACTGAACAGCAGCAGCTTAATTTCCAACCTTGGTTAGGAGGCTGCATAACTCACGTGAGTGAGTCAGCATACATAAAATTATATTAGAGACTTAAACGTGATGTATCTAATTGGCACCTTGGTGTCTGTTTAGCAAGTTGTTTGTTGTAACATGCTGTCTTGTGTCTGGCTAATGATAAGAGTGTCATTATTCAAATGTCAATGTACTCTCTTCATTTAGTAAAACAGGCTTGGTTTCATCTACCTGGGACAGACAGTTTTACTTCACGCAGGGCGGGAACTTGATGAGTCAGGCCCGTGGAGATGTGGCGGGAGGCCTGGCCATGGACATAGACAACTGCTCAGTGATGGCCGTGGACTGCGAAGACAGGAGATACTGTTTTCAGATCACTTCTTTTGATGGAAAAAAGTTCGTATTTCTTTTTTACTAGCAATACATTTTTCCACTGTTAATAAAACATATCACGTGCTCGTTAGATAGTTCCCTTTTGTCTAGTATATTACAGACATTAAGACTTACTGCATTAAAGTGATTGGCTCTTTAATCTTAATGAGGAAATTTTTGTTGATAATTTTTATACATGTATATAAATTTTCTTGACCATAATCCCCTCCTATTGCCTTCTCGTCACCCTTCCACTGAATCCCTTTTCTTCCCATAAGTTGACATGTTATCTGGCTTAGTGAAATGATTTCTTATTTTGAGGTTGTCAAAACAACAGACCTGTGATTTCATGTAAGATACTGGTTACTGACAGCCTGCACAGGACCAGGAAGGAGGGTGTACAAGTTAACAGAGTGTCAACTTGGGGTGGGTGTTCCATGGTCATGTCAGGTATAGGGAGGGGTGGGCACTCCATGGTCATCATGTCAGATATAGGGAGAGGTGGGCATTCCTACCTTGTGAACTGCTTTGGGGACTGGAAATCTATCGTGTAGTGTAGGGGACTAGCAACAGTGGTATTTTTGGATGCTGATCTGATACTTCTGGGCAGTTATTTGTCTATTGTTGTTTATTGGGACCTTGAAAACCTCTGTTACCCTTCCACTACATGAAAATATACAGAGTAGAACAATTTTTTTTTTTTCGTTTTTTTCTAGGTAGGGTCTCGCTCTAGTCCAGGCTGACCTGGAATTCACTATGTAGTCTCAGGGTGGCCTTGAACTCACAGCAATCCTCCTACCTCTGCCTCCCGAGTGCTGGGATTAAAGGCGTGCGCCACCACGCCCAGCAGAGTAGAACAATTTTTTGAAAAGCATGAATATAAAAGTGACTATGGAAAAAACGCCTATAATTTTTTCCAAGTGCTGGCCTAGTAGGCATGAACCGCCACACCTGGCTGCCTTTCTTAATGTTCAGAGTAACCTCTATGTTCCTTGAAAGTCATTTTCCTCCTAAGATACTGCACAAGTAAATAACCTCAGCTCTTATCTCTTAGAAAATACTCTCTTGCCCAAGTGATTACATTCCTATTCCTTCTATAAACATACTACAAATAATAGTACTCACTGTGTGTTGGTTAGGAGCCCCTGTGTACATTTAACAAAATCACCAGATTGTTAATATGTTCCCAATAGTATTGTTTTGTATTTTTAGTTTTTAACTCCTGATATGATATAAAATTAGAAAAATTAATTTTTGTGTTAAAATTTTAACATGTCTGTCTGTTAATGATTCGTGTGTTGGAGTTTTGATTTAACCCTGCTAAAGGGGAAGCGATCAGTAGTAAAGTTAGTATTTCCCAGCCCAATCACTGCTGGGATGTGCGCCTGGTTTACTTAGCTTGGGTCTTCAGAGGAGCCGGTCAGAACTGTCACATCTGAGCTCCTGACCCAGCTAGTGGGCTTTCACTTGTGTTTTCCTCTTTCTGATGTCAAGTTAAGGCCAAAACCTTTTCTCTCTTTCCCCTTAGGTCTTCAATTTTGCAAGCAGAGAGTAAGAAGGACCATGAAGAGGTAAAAATTTTTATCTAGTTCTTCAGCCACATTTAAAAATGCTACTCTGGGGGTGTGGGATATGGCTCGGTGGACGAGGCCCTTGCTAGCAAGTATGAGACCCCTGTCGAGGGAGCCAGTGGCTGTAGCGTGAGCATCTGAAACCCAGCATGCCTGCGCTGGAGGGAAGTAGAGACAGGAGAATCCCTGGAAGCTTCAGGGGAGAGGACAGGAGATCTGCATTAGATACGGTGGAAAGCAGAGAAGCACTTGAAGTTGCCTCTGATGGCCACGTGCATGGATGCTCACACGCACACACATACTCAACGAGAAAAAGAAAATAGTTTATTCTGAGGACAAAAGATACTGTGTGTTCACTGTAGAAATTTTGGAAAAATCATAGATTATTAAATCTCTTTTTAAAAGTATTTTGTTTTTGAGCAAGATTCTTAAGTTCCTCACAGAGCATTATCGTTGGAAAGACCTTTGCCAGCAATGACCTTGTGATCTAGCTTTCTGGCAGCTCCTAGGTCATGAGGTGTCAGTTAATTATTCTCTTCTCTCGCTAACCCTTGGGGACGAGACTGTGGCAGTGAGGACATGGTAGCAGCAGGTGTGGCAACAGGAGCAACTGAAACTCAAACCCTCGGGACATGAAAGACAGAAAAACAGAACTTCAGGAGTCTCTGTTTTTCTTTCCAGCCTTTTAGATTGGGCCTAGGGTTACTCTAGCACACCAGGTGTGGAGGGAAGGCACTTACAAGAACACAGGCTTTCCCAATTCCGTTCCCAGCATCCTTCTCCCATGAAAACTGTTTCATCATGGTGTTAGTTTTGAACCCCTGGCCTCACATGTTTTGCTAACCACTGAGCCACACCAGCCCAAGGTGTTTTCTTATAAAGAATATAATATAGTACTTCTTTCTTTTCTAATTTACTTATTTGCAAGTAGAGAGAATGAGAGCGGGCATGGATGCACCAGGGCTTCTTGCCATTGCACACAAACTCCAGGTGCATGCACCACTTTGTGCATCTGGCTTTTTGTGTGTGCTGGGGAATCGAACTTGGGCCATCAGGCTTTGCAAACAAGTGTCTTTAACTGCTGAGCCATCTTTCAACCTCAATGATATGTTAATTTTAACAGAACTTCTGATTCAGATGAACATTGAGTAATCACCCTTTGAAGAGAAGCTTTGTTGAAAAAAATTATGAATCATATTTTTCTGTATTTTTTCTTTCAGTGGATTTGTACAATAAACAACATATCAAAACAAATATACTTAAGTGAAAATCCAGAGGTAATATTTTATTTTTTGTTAACACAGATCCAGAATTGAGTAACTCTGAGGCTTACATGACTTATTAATTGAGTCATACATTCTCAGGCTTTGTAATAACTTAATAGGATTCTGATTGGGTAGCTGTAATGTATCGTGTATGAGGGTCTGATTGTCCCAGAACCATGGCAGACTTCAGAATGTACTGAAATCAGTTTGTCAACAAGTATGACGTGGGTGGTGACAGCTTGGCTTTACGTAGAGTGTGGTGGAACAGGTTGTGGAGCACAGGCAGCCTGAAACTCAGGGGCTTGCGTTTGAGAATGTCAAGATCCCAATGGGCTTTAGTTTTAGAGAATGTTGTGTGAGAGATCTGGTCATGTTTTGAGGAAAACGCAAATACAGAAGTGGCACCTTTACAAATCCCATAGTGTGATTCAAGGTTGCTGGTGCAGGGCAGCAGAACAGCAGTGTGCCTGCAGATCAGCTGGGCCTCCTGCAGGAGCTTGTTGAGGTCTCCCTGTGTGTGTGAGAGTACAGGTTCAGGCCTGAAAGCATACTGACAATAAGGGAGTTACAGTCAAACATGTGTTTCTGATGTTACTGATCCCAGTCCCTTTTTTCTGAATCTCAAAGGAGACTGCTGCCCGGGTGAACCAGTCAGCCCTGGAAGCCGTCACTCCTTCTCCATCATTCCAGCAGAGACATGAGAGCCTGCGGCCAGCAGGGTGAGTTAGCACTTACTAAAGGACAACCTGTCCTGCTCCAGTCACTGGTGACCGGTCACTTAGACTTGAGCAGTGCTGTGTGCTTAGTAGTTCCCTGAACAAAAGACAAGAATTTTCAAAATGGCACATTTACCAATAGGGTACTAAAGAAATAATTCCACATTTCTTTAAAGGGTTCAGATAAATCTCTGTGTGTGTGTGTGTGTGTGTGTGTGTGTGTATTTTGAGACAAGGCTTGCTATGAAACCAGGCTGCTGGGACTGTGTGCAATTTGCCTGCCTCTGCCTCCTGAGTGCTGGCATTACAGGCCTGCACCAGCACACCAGGCCTGAGGTTATGTAGTGGTTGAGATTTCTTTTACTCTATCACTGACTTAAAGTAGTGTGAAAGCTTAATTCCTCATCCTCGTTTCCCCTTGTGCGCAGACCAACTCGGCCGCCGACAGCCCGAACCAGCAGCTCCAGCTCCCTGGGCTCGGAGTCCGCCAACCTGGCTGCCCTCTCCCTAGACTCCCTTGTTGCTCCGGATACCCCCATCCAGTTTGACATCATCTCTCCTGTGTGCGAAGATCTGCCTGGCCAGGCGAAGGCCTCTGGCCAGGGAGGCAGGTGAGGGGCAGCATCACTGGGTGTCGTGCTGTGGTCAGTAGGGTTTATGATCCTTCCTGTATGCCTCATCTCAGATGTCGTTATGCACCAGTTGTGTGCACGTTAATTACCCAACGGTATGTTACTCAGATCGAACCATATAGGCTTTTCTGTTAGTCCTCTGCCTCAAGTAGAGCAGGTCAGTCAACCGAATTCTAAACTGTTCTGTGTGGGTGACTGGAGACATGGCTTGGCAGTAGAGCACTTGTCTAACATCTCCAGTGGTGGGCTCCCACTACTGCAGAACGAGAACGAGCTCTGAGTGCTCATCAGGTTTGCTGGCACTCGTTCTGAGAGCTGCAGAAGGAAATGAGCTCTGTCCCTTGGGCAAGCCACTGGTGTGATAGTAGAAAGTCACTGGAACACTATGGCTGTGAATTATTAGTGAGTCATCTTCTGTTTCTAGAAGGAAGAATAATATTCCAGTCAAAGTAGTCAAAACTCTTCTTTGGGTGTTGAAGGAATTAGGATGTATAAATAAAAATCATTTTATTTATTTAAGTTTTTTAAACAAAAATCTCTGAAGTCAGTGAGCAAATGAGTCTTCTTAAATATTTTTATTCATTTATTTGAAAGCTAAGAGAGATAGAATGGGGCACACCAGGACTTCCAGCCCTGCAAGGGAACTCTAGATGCATGCGCCTCTTTCTGTATGTGACTTTACGTGGGTACTGGGGAATCGAACCCAGGTCTTTAGGCTTTGCACCTTAACCACTGAGCCATCTCTCCAGCCCCTTATTTTAAATTTTTTATCTGTGAGCAGAGAGAATGAGAATGGGCACCAGGGCCTCCAGCCACTGTAAATGAATTCCAGATGCATGTGCCACTTTGTGCATCTGGCTTTACATGGGTACTGGGGAATTGAACCCAGATCTTCAGGCTTTGCAAGCAAGCACCTTTAATCACAGAACCATCTCTCTGGACCCCAAACAATTTTAATTTGCAACAAGGTTTCTTTCTTTTCTGTGTCTTGTTAAATGTAACAAGTAGTCTAACTAGTGGTGGTTTATGCCTTTAATCCCAGGATGCTGAGCGGAATCACAGTGAGTTCCAGGCCAACCTGGGCTACAGAGTGAGTCCTTGCTTCTAAAAAAAAATAGTCAAACTAAACCAAACCAAAACGAAAACCCCAGCAGCATAGGGCTTCGGACATAGCTGTGGGATAGAGTGTCTTAACATATGGGAGGCTCTGGGTTCAGTCTCCAGTACCACAGAATGAGTGAGTAGATGGATGGATGGATGGACGGACGGATGGACGCAGCAACGTTGGACTTGGCTTATTAACCCTGAGGAGAGGTCATCATAATGACTTGGCCATTGGCATTGTTCTTTAACAAGGCGGGTCACTTGAGAGCTTTTCTTTGGAAAGTATATGTGTAAAGTCTTGTGACTCAGTTGTTAACTCTGGTTTCACCCTTTGATTCGTTCTGTGCGGCTCAAGATAACTGGGCATTTGTTCATAGTTCTTCCTAAACTTTTCAGGAGAACAAATCCATTTGGAGAATCTGATGGAGGCACAAAATCGGACCCAGAAGGTAACATTCTTGTGTTGTACAGCTCATATAGCAAGCTGCAGGGCTAATGGGTCGTTGATGTTTACACTACTGCTGGACTCAACTCCCTTCTTTCCCTTTCTCTTTTTTAACTTTTTTATTATTAACCATACAATGCATTAAAAATATTTTTATTGCGCTGGAGAGATGGCTTAGCGGTTAAGGCGTTTGCCTGGAAAGCAGAAAGACCCAAGTTCAACTCCCCAGGACCTACGTAAAGCCAGATGCACAATGTGGCTCATGTGTCTGGAATTTATTTGCAGTGACTGGAGGTTCTTGCCCATTCTCTCTCTCTCTCTCTCTCTCTCTCTCTCTCTCTCTCTCTCTCTCTCTCTCTCTCTCTCTCTCCTGCCTCTTTTTCTCACTCTCAATTAAATAAAATGTTTTTTAAAAATTAAAAAAAATTACTTGTAAACAGATAGAGAATGGGTGCATCAGGGCCTCCACCCACTGTATACAAACTCCAGATACATGTGCCACTTTGTGCATCTGGCTTTACATGGGTACTGGGGAATGGAACTCAGGTCCTTAGGCATTATAGGCAAGTGCCTTAACCATGATGCCATCTCTCCAGCCCTATTTAATAGAATTTTGAACTTACAGAAAACTTACAGAAATAGTGCAAAAAATTCTTTTTATTCAGAACCACAACATTGTTGAAGCATTACCTTTTGCTGAAATTGAAACCTTAATTTTCCCACAACTTGAAACGCTGTAGTTAGGAGCCATCTCTGGGCTGGGGAGATGGCTCAGTGGTTCCATCCCCAGCACCCACGTAAAACCAGATGCACAAAGTGGCACATGCATCTAGGATTCATTTGCAGTGGCAGGAGGCCCTGGCGTGCAGTTACTTCTGAACACCTCCTTTAGTAATTTTTTTTTTTTTTTGGTTTTTCGAGGTAGGGTCTCGCTCTAGTCCAGGCTCACCTGGAATTCACTCTGTAGTCTCAGGGTGGTCTTGAACTCACCACAATCCTCCTACCTCTGCCTCCCAAGTGCTGGGATTAAAGGCGTGCGCCACCACGCCCAGCTCAGTAATTTTTAATTGTACCATCTGAAAGGAGGAAAGAACTGTGGAGTTAGAAATGCAGGAGAGAGAGAGCCAGGCAGGGCAGCACATGTGTGTAATCGATATTTGGGAACTAGGGAGGCTCATGAGTTTAGGGCCAGCCTGAGCTATATGCCCAGGCCATGTCTAAAAACTGAAGTCGGGCATGGTGGCACACATCTTTAATCCCAGCACTCCAGAGGCAGAGGTAGGAGGATCACTGTGAGTTCGAAGCTGAATTCCAGGCTAGCCTGGGCTAGAGCAAGATACTACCTCAAAAAAGAAAACAAACCTGAAACTACCCCCACAAGGCCTGGCATTGTTGTGTTACAGACTCAATTCTCCACCAGCTGTTCATGGTCCGCTTCCTGGGTTCCATGGAGGTGAAGGCCAGCGACCGCCCAGACGTTGTTTATGAGACCATGCGCCAGATCTTAGCTGCCCGGGCCATCCATAACATCTTCCGCATGACAGAGTCACATTTGTTGGTCACTTGTGACTGTTTGAAGTGAGTAGGAACCGTCCCTAAGCAAGCCTGTAGGAAAAGTGAACGTACAATCCCAGCCTACTTAAAATTTGTTTTCCAAATTTTTCATTATTACAGGTTAATTGATCCACAGACACAAGTCACAAGACTCACAGTGAGTTCTACGTCAATAAAGCTCTAAGTGTCTTTGTTCACATGCACACCTTGTAACTTGTCGCAGTCCTGGTCCTGTGTGCCCAGGAATGGTTACACCTGATCTGCAGGCTGTAGTTAGTGTGGGACTGACTCCAGAGCATTCTGTGTCACCTCAAGGAATCGAAAGAATGCCATTGAGTTTTTAATAATTATGTACTTCAAAATAGCTGCGTGTTTTTATTGTACCATTTGTTAAGTGGACCATCTTTATTGTCTTTATAAAGTATTTCAGTAAGAAATAAGACTTAAGTATTCCAACAGCCTCTAATTCTTGGTAATCTAAACCAAATATAACACTTGAGTTTTGATCTGCAATCTATTAAAATGGCTTTAAAACTATCCCCGACATTTTGAGAACTTAGCATGAGTCTGTTGTCATGATTTGCAGGCTCTAACGTCTACTTACGATGTGATGTTCTCTGGCAGTTTCCGTTACCCTCTGTGGTTTTGTACGCTGCGCACCAGGAAAACAAGCGGCTCTTTGGATTTGTTCTGCGGACATCAGGAGGGAGGAGGGAGAGTAGCCTGTCTGCAGTGTGCTATATATTTGAGTCAAACAACGAGGGGGAAAAGGTACCTGACTTTCAAAATGCTTCTTTTGTAATACATGGGTCAGTCCCAGTCACTTCCAGACTCAGTATCTTACAGCAGAGGCGGCAGTGGCTTCCTTCATTCTGTGCAGAGTAGGTCCGAGGTAATGAGAAGAGGTGACACGAGGGAGGTGAGAACCACCAATGGGAGTTCAGACTCGGAAGAGACATGGGGCTAGAGCATTCTGAAATCAGCTTTCATTTGAAGCAGCATGTTGAGATAAAACCAGTTATGCCGTCCATTTGAGTACTTGAAATTTTGCTTGGATATGAAAACATCTGAGTTTGTTTTTTTGGTCCTTTTTCCTTTTTAGATATGTGATTCTGTTGGACTGGCTAAACAGATAGCTTTGCATGCTGAACTGGTAAGAATCTAAGATGATCTTCAGAGGATACTGAGTAGTATAATACACGCTTTCCTGTGAGCATGTAAATAAAATTATTTTGCTAGACAAGATTAAGAGTGGATTATTACTATTACTGATATAGCATTTAGAATCTGGATTGGTGACTGTTATAGAATGCAAATTATTGCTAGACCTTTTCATATGTGAGCACAAAAAAGTTGAATAGTTATAAAGGTCATATTTGAAATTACAAAATTTAAAGTTACTTCATGTTTGTTAATTTTATTCCTCTCCTCTAGGATCGTAGGGCATCAGAAAAACAAAAAGAAATAGAGAGAGTGAAAGAGAAGCAACAGAAAGAGCTCAACAAACAAAAACAGATTGAAAAGGTATGCAGTCCTCATGTCTGGTGTCCTCCTCGTGTGAGCGCTGTGTGAAGACTCAGCACTCGGAGTCCTAGATCGTTTCACTTACCAGCCGCCTCATAACCAGATGATCCATAACAGCAGGAAAGGGTCGACATCTGAAACACACAGCAGGACCAGAACTGTCATGTTCCAGGGAGGGCGCTCTGTCAAAGTAGTTAGTTATTTTGAGAGACTGGTGAACTCAGTTGCCATATTGCCCTAGTGACTAATGTCTGCACATACACACTGTTACAGGTAAGCTGAGGCATGACACACCCAATGCAGTTAAAAAGGAGACTCTGTAGTAACCAGCTGATTGGGGACAGGGAAGAGGGAAATTGGGGAGTTGGGGATATCAACTCATTACTTGCTCATTCAGTGTGTCTAATTATGGATAGTAAAGAAAGAAAAAATAATAATAAGCCCCTCTTGTCTAGCAAAAAACAAGCAACTGTGAGTGTGATAAAGTCACAGGTAACAAAGTCAGCGTGACTTGTCACGGTGGCGTTTCTAGCAGGATGCCTGCGTTCTGATTCTTGATTTTTAAAATCATCACCATGTCCACATTCGTGCCCACCTTGAACTTCTCAACTCCCAACCAGGAAAAGGCCTGAACCTTTTATCCAGAGAAAGGGGTTCCTGTTGTGTGAAGATGGAGGGGGAACTGCAGGCTTGGGTTTAGGACAGCTATTTCATCCGAGTCACCTACCGTCTCAGAGTCAGCCATGTTACACACACACTTTTGATTCATGTATGCAACTGAAATGTGGGCAGGAGTGTAAGCACACACGCACAGGTTTGCAGTGCTGGAGACCAAATCCACAAAAGGCTAACTTCAAGCTACATAGTTTTCAGAGCCGAATTCTAATGGGGTGGGTGACCCACGAGACTGTCAGAGCACTATCTAATGAGTAGGAGTAGACATGGGGAGATCCCAGGATGGGATAGCTCCCCGAGAGCAGATCTGAAGGACTCCAGCAGGGGGCTGAGTGGAGGGATAAGGAGAAAAGGCACCTAGCAGGACATGTGAAGCAAGGTGGGACAGAGGTCTGGGGAGGAGGAGCTGATGCCACGTGGGATGGTTGTCATGGATACTGAGAGATGGTGACACCTGGAATTTGGTTGTTGGCCCTTAAAAAAAGAAGACAAAAGGGAAATGACTTCTGTTTAAACGTTGGCTTCTGTGGACGTGTTAGAACGGAGCTAAAAGTCCCTGTGGTGTCTCGGTGGTTGAGAGAGAGAGAGAGAAGGAAAAAAAATAACTGGGCACACCGGGGCCTCTTGCTGCTTCAAAGCAGCTCCAGACACATGTGCCCATCTGTGGGCACTGGGGAATTGAACCCAAGCTGGCAGGCTTTGCAGGCAAGCACCTTGGACCCCTGGGCTGCCATCTCTCAGCCCAGCCCGCTCTCCAGTACTTGCCCTTCGCCTGCAGGCAGCCACCTTAGCCTCTTTGTCTCTCCACCAGGACTTGGAAGAGCAGAGTCGGCTGATAGCCGCATCCAGCAGAACGAGCCAGGCCAGCAGCGAGGGGCACTTTGTGGTGCTCAGCAGTAGCCAGTCCGAAGACAGCGACTTGGGAGAAGAGGGGAAAAAGAGAGAATCTGAAGCCTAGGCTCCCCTTCGGCCACCCTCAGCGGCCGTGCTGAGATGGCACAGAGGGAGCACCTGTGCGGGAACACCAAGAGCACTTCCGTCTAAAAGATGGAGCTTCCTCCCTTAAAATAAAGTACTATGCATTATCCTTCAATTCCACGTACTAAGTAAGACCTGCTTGTTTCCCTGAGGCAGACTCCTGTATCGTGATGGGCTGTGCCCCAGGTGACCACTTACTGCCCAGGCGAGATGTTGTGGATATGTCCCCCCTTCCCCTCGTTAGGAGTGCTTGCTGGTACTGAGGAGCCGTTCCCTAGAGAATGCTTCGAGCTTGAAAATACTTAACAATATTAAGTGTTCAATAGAATTTGTCTGAATTTGCAGAGCAGAAGTTTTTAAGGTGACGAGTGGCCCTGTTGACGTCAGGGCCTTTGCTCTGGGACAGCACACCTGGTGCAGCAGGAAGAAACTCAGGTGTCCGATTCAAGGTCACACAGCCCTTGGCCTTCTGTTACCATGGTCCTCGTTCTCAGGTTGGGACTTGAGTTAATGGTTAGAATAAGATTTCAGAAGTCATTAAAAAAGAGATTTTTCTTTTTTTTTTTTTTTTGGTTGAGATTGTAAAGATACAGGATGATATGTATTCTCTACACTGTGTAAAATAACTTTGACTGATAATCAAGTAACATTTCAAAAAACCCTCTACAACATTTGTGTTTACTGTGCAAAGTAAACATCTGCAGTTTAGTTTAGAAAATGTGATCTTTAAATTTCAGACTGATAGTCCCAGTATTTTCGTAATCCCGTGTTTTGATAATATATTGAATTTACCCCTTTATACCCACAAAGGCAAAGAACTAATTTATGTGCACAGAATAATTTGCACTAATTATTGTAAATACTTGTGCTTTTCAAATGAGTGAAAGATCTAATTACATGAAAGGTTGAAAAGAAACTAAATACCTGATCTGGTGTAAGAAAGCCTGACCAAGGAAGGATTTTAACCTGTTGCCAAGGTTAAAATGACATTTCTCTACAGCTTACCTTCTATGTCGAAGTTTTCTTTTTAACTCAGATTTTAACATTAGTTATAGAAATTATGTTCATGTATTCCACATGACAAAGTATATACATATCTATATCTATATAGATATAGACATACATAAAGTATGTTCCTTAGTCACAGTTACAGGTTTTCAAACAGCTAACCAAGACTGGTTCTGCAGGGGAAAAGCCTTTTGCTCTGTGATCTGTAAGTTTCTCTTCCCCGTTTTTCGGTTTTGAAGCGCAGCCCAGTCTGGCATTGTGCACGTCCCAGGTTTTCTATGGGAGGGGTGACGTATGCAGGATTTTGGCATCTTTCTGTCCGTGCGCCAAATGGGCAGCGCTTAGTGATGCTCTTTGAAGCCTTCTGTTGCCAAAACGTCCAGCAAGTAAGTAGAACCCAGCGACAGCCGATTCCGTGCTTGTTCGAGGGAGTGTGTTCCTCCTCTCAAAGTTGACATTTCTGCAGAGGTCGGTACTTAGCTGTGGCAAATCTTGCTTTTGGCATTGGTGACAGTTCTGGCTTCTTTTTGTTTTGTTTTTTCTTTGATTTCTGTGATGCTGTGGGTTAAAGGTGGGGTCCCGTGCATCCTCGGTAAGCACTATAGCACTGAGCTCCGCCCCAGCTCGTTCTCTGGTTCGGGTGTCACGTCACTTAGATGTACCGTGGCCCTATGAGGGCGGGGTGGTCAGCGTTAGGAGGAGGAGGAGGAGGCCCTTGGACTTGGCTGGTGCTGGGCCTGGTACGTGACCCACAGTGCAGCGGGGTCTAGAGCCCTAGCGAAGCTCGGCACGCCCGACAGCTCCTCTTAGGTCGCATCTCGTAGGGATCCCCACAGTGACACTCATATCTACATGCCAGGTCCAAGCACAGATCATGAGTGGGTTTAGCAGTCTCAGGAGGTTCAGTGTCCTACGGCCACGGCCCTCAACCATGAGCCACTCCACAGCGGCGGACGTGTGTCACCTCACCGTTGATACCTGTCCTCACTAGGGTAGCCTCCTGCTAATTGTCGGGCTCACCTTGATCTTGTATGTCCTTCCAAAACCCCTTCTAGCTGAGAGGCCTGTGTGCCAGTTGGGTCAGATCGGGGCTGCCTTCTTTTCTCAGACTCATACTTACGGTTAATGGTTTTTAGAAATTAACAAAATTGCCTTTCTTTAAAAGAAAAGAAAGAGTAAGAAACCTGCCTAATTCTGCCATACATTCAGTTACCTATATTGACAGTTACTATGGTAATGGAGTGAAAGGGAATTATTCATTCATGCATCCTGTAAGAGCTTTGCACACTTGTTAACTAGAGACTAAGTCCAGAAGCTGGTCTTGTGTCTGTCAGTCTATGATGATTGCTTTTTTTTGCAGAAGAACTTTCAAGCCCACACTCTGGGGTGAGCAGTTGCCTCCTTCATTCTTGAGTAGAGATAGGAAATTTTGTGTGGTTAATGCACCTGAATTAATTTCGAGTTATGTAGGAACTGTAGTATTTAAAATTTGAATCTTACTATAAATGCTGACAGACCCTAACAGCTAGTTCATTAAAAATTTCTGCCATCAAGCCTGGTGTGGTGGCGCACGCCTTTGATCCCAGCACTTGGGAGGTGGAGGCAGGAGGATCGCTGTGAGTTCGAGGCCAGCCTGAGACTCCATAGTGAATTCCAGGTCAGCCTGGGCTAGAGCTAGACCCTACCTCAAAAAAATAAAAAAAGCAAAAAAATAAAAAAAGATTTCTGCCACCAGAATACAATAAAGGTGTTGATGCCAGTTTTGATAACAGCCTCAGCCTTCATTAGGTTGCAGTTTATGTAAACACCAGCTGTGGCCGGCAAGTCCTTCGTGTTCTTTTCAGTGTGTGGCTTGGCATCTGTGAGACTTTCCTTCCACATTAGTAACGCGAAAAGTGTTGAAAGCAGAGCCATACATTCTCAGACTCTGGCTGCACTCCTAAAAACTCACTTCAGTTAATACAAATGCTGGAAGTACAATATCATTTGTGTGCAGAACTGCTTTGTACGTTAGGCGATTTTCTGATGTAAATGAATTGGTTAGTTCTTCCTTCACTGACGGCATTAGCCAACCGTGCAGTGTCCAATTAAAAATCATATAACATTTCCCTTTAGAATCGAGGTTAAAAAACTCACCTATATGTGATCATGGTGTACTTGTGGGGCACAGCCTTCATTGTCCATTTTGTCCAAATAGGTATTTGCTGACAAGGTTTCATGAAATATGTTGTTAGTTTTTTAAAATGTATAATAAAGTCATGATTTTTGTACAGTCTCTTTGTATGAAATATTTGATATATATGCTCTGAATTTTATTTCTCCAAATAATTTCACATATTTTTCACCAGCTATAACATTGAGCTAGCTGGGCCCGGTGGCACACGCCTTTAATCCCAGCACTTGGGAAGCAGAGGCAGGAGGATCACTGTGAGTTCAAGGCCAGCCTGAGACTCCATAGTGAATTCCAGGTCAGCCTGGGCTAGAGAGAGACCCTTCCTCAAACAACCAAAATAAAAGAAAAACATTAATAGCCAAGATGGGCAATAAAGTCACTTACTGAGAAAAGTTCGTTGTTTTACAAACTAATTCATCACTGGTGACTTTTTGGTAACAAAGGAAAGAAACTTGAATAATTTACTGTAGTGAGTTGTGGATGGTGTGTAATTTCCACTGTTGAGTGCTACTCAATTTAAAAGATATTTATATTTGCAAGGAGGGACAGAGAGATATGGGCACACCCGGGTCTCCAGCTGTCGAAAACAAACTCCAGATGCATGCGCCACTTTATGTGGGTACTGGGGAATCGAACTCGGGTCCTTGGGTTTTAAGGACAAGCACCTTAACCACTGAGCCATCTCTCCAGCTCCAGCCCATACTTTCCTTTTTTTAAAATGGGCATTATAAAGGTTTATTTAGAATAAAAAAGTTACTTTTCCAAAATACAGAATTGGATTCCAATAAAGCAACTTAATAAGATAAGGCATAATGTTTCATAAGGCAAAATTCACACAGGAGGTTATATAAGGTTAATTTAAGATCACAATTATGTCCCAGGGAGAGGGAAAAGAAGTTTTAGAATGGAAATAGCCTAAACCCTGTTGGGTACAGAGGGAGAGAGAGAGAGTCACGGATCCCTGGCTCCCTGCGATCCTGTCTCACCAGCCAGCAGGAGACAGGCTCCATGGGGAAAGATGAATGCGCAGCCTGAGCCTCACACTCGCAGCTGGGAGCAAATCTCACAACTTTATTTCAGCATCCAACCTTATATACAATCCAAGGCTGCAATGTATCACAAGGGGGCTCAGCAGGCAGGAACAGAACCACAGAAACTCAGCACGCAGGAGTAAACGCTATTAGCACTTACAAACAGGATTTAGGGTGGTCAGCCATCCACCCTACCTCCTGGGGGGCACAGGTGTGCTAGGATCAAAAGGCATGCGCTACCATACTCTGGGCTCTCATTGGGCCGCACATTCTAAAACTTAGCTCACAGATATTCAGCCAGGCTGGGACCCAACAAAACCCTTTTTAGAACATGAGCCAGTATAATTTAATATAGAAAGTTGATACAACTGGATCCTTTCCCGAAAACAAACTATTTGAATTATGTTTTGAATTATGTATCTATACAGATATTTCTAATTATAAGATTGCAAATACGGATTAAGAAAGTGGATCATAAATCATTGACCAAAGTAAAAATGACATATTTTAAGCATCCTTTGTTACTACTTTGAAGTCCCCAACATTATAAAGTCAACAATCCCAGCCTATACTTTCTCATGGCATAAAATACATAGAAATCAAAAGCAAGTGTTCTTTACATTTCATGCAGAATTGTCTAGACGTAACAGGTCCAAATGACAGCTCTGGTAGGGACCCCCCTCCATGTCAGTAGCAAAGCAGGGATCACAAGCCCATCATCCATTTGAAAAAATTGCCATGCCAGTGGTCACCTTAATCAATACGTGGTGAGCCATAACCATGGAGTTTTAGGAATAAGGAATCTGGTTTTCCCTTTAGTGATGAAATCTCAAGGTTCTGTTTCCAGTCAGTTTCCCCTCTTCTGTACTCGGCCACAAAGGAGCAGTGTTAGACACTGAGCTGACTAATCTCCAGGCCATGTAATATATCTTCAGTCAAGAAAAAATTAATACTCTCTAAAAAAAAAACAACAACAAAGGTTACTTGGGCTGGAGAGATGGTTCAGCAGTTAAAGGTGTATGCTTGCAAAGCCTGATGACCCAGGTTTGATTACCCCAATTCCCACAGAAAGCCAAATACACAAAGTTTCATTCATATGTGTCTGGAGTCAGTTTGCAGTGCAAGAGGCCCTGGTACACCCATTCTCCCTCCCTCCATGTATCTTTCAAATAAATATTTTAAAACCTATTTTTAAAAGGCTACTCTTAAATATCATATTGGATTATCAGCACAAAGAAATTGGATTCATGCACTTAATATAACATTAGTACAGAATTGGAACTGGCTGAATTTCAGTCAATTGAAAAAAAATTTTTTTGAAGCAGGCTTTCACTCTATAGTCCCAGGCTGGCTTTGAACGCAATTCGTCAGCCTTTGAATGCTGGAACTAAAGGCCACCACACCCAGCTGAACATTTCCTAGGTTTTTTTTTTTCAGGCTCTTGATTTGTACCCCAGCATAGTCATTTTTTTTAATTTATTGATTAATTTTGAGAGAGTATGTGTGAGAGAAAGAGGCAGAGAGAGAGAGAGAGAGAGAGAGAGAGAGAGAGAGAGAGAGAGAGAGAGAGAGAGGAGAGAGGGAGAATGGGCACACCAGGGCCTCCAGCCACTGCAAATGAACTCCAGACACATACACCACCTTGTGCATCTGGGAACTGGGGAATTGAACCCAGGTCATTAGGCTTTGTAGGCAAGCACCTTAACCACTAAGCCATCTCTCTAGCTCCCAGGGTAGTCTTGAACTTGAATGTGATTCCGGCTCTGGTCTCCAGAGTAGCTGGGATCACAGGCAGGTGCCACTGTGCCTAGCTAGGATTTCACTGCCTTTATAATTGCAGCTGTGTGTTGAGAAGCTATGTACAAAGCACTTTTAAAAAATATTTGTTTATTTGCAAGCAGAGAGAGATAAGAGAGAGAATGCCAGGGCCTCCAGCCACTGCAATGAACTCCAGATGCATGCACCACTTTGTGCATCTGACTTTACGTGGGCACTGGGGAATTGAACCCTGGGTTGTTAGGTTTTGCAGGTGAGTGCCTTAACCACTGAGCAATCTCTCCAGTCCCCAGAGAAACTTTTAAAATGTAGACTATACTGAGGTTTCTTTTTTTTTTTTTTTGGTTTTTCGAGGTAGGGTCTCTCTCTAGTCCAGGCTGATCTGGAATTCACTATGGATCTCAGGGTGGCCTTAAACTCACAGCAACTCACCTACCTCTGCCTCCCAAGTGCTGGGATTAAAGGCGTGTGCCACCACGCCCGGCTTCTTTTTTTTATTTCATTAAAATAAATTTCATTATTTGCATGTGTATGTGTGTATGGCCATGTCAGGGTCTCTTGTTGCTGCAAGACACACACACCACTTTTGTCATAGCTTTACATGGGTGCTTGGGAATCAAACCCAGGTCTGTAGGCTTTGCAAGCAAGCACCTTTAACGACTGAGCCATCTCCCGAGCCCCAGCACACTTGAGCATTTCGTTGCTCAATAAAGTGCAAAAAAATCCATGAAAAATGCTACCTTTTTCCTTAGAGTAGCTCCATTACCAGGTTCCTGTGAAGTTTCCTTGACCATAAAGGTCATATTCTTTGTAAAGGACGTACGCTTTGAGGCAGTTGGGTAAAGGAAGAAAGGACATGAAGACCGGACAGCGCAGACGCAGGCGTCCCATACACTTGCGGATCTTGAGGCGGCACAGATGTTTCAGGGAGCGAGGGTTTGCTGAAACACAAGGAAGAGGCACCTTAGCAAAAAAAGAAAAGAATTGCTCTGTTTCTCGGTGACCTGAGGGTTTAAGTTAGCAAACATCTTCGAAGCTCCCAGGCCACCAGGAATTCCCTGCACCACCGCTAAATGGGACCGACCATAGCTTTGTAGACTCTGTAACCCTCTGAGCCCTGCCATCATGGATCTGCCTTCTGGGACCAAAGGAGCTTGTCTCTCTCAGCCCCACTCCCTGTCCACCATGGGCTGGCCACAGTTGAAAGATGGATTGCCCACGGAGAGATGAGAGGTAAGAAACAAAGAAATTTTTTTCATTCCCCTCTGGTTTTTTCAAGGTAGGGTCTCGCTCTAGCCCAGGCGGACCTGGAATTCACTATGGAGTCTCAGGCTGGCCTGGAACTCATGGTGATCCTCCTGCCTCTACCTCTGCCTCTGCCTCCCCAGTAGTGCTGGGATTAAAGTCGTGGGCCACCTCACCTGGCTGCAGAGAGAATGCACCCATCTGACATTTTTAATCTGCTTTAGGTGAAAGAATTTGGTTTGGTTTGGAGAAGGGTCATTTAATAACCCTTGACAAGTTTACATCTTAGCATTTCCTTCCTTCCTTCTTCTCTTTCTCTCTTTCTTTGCAAGGAGAGAGGAGAGAGAGAAAGAGAAGGAGAAAGAGAGAGAAAGACAGAATGGGGCACCAGGGCCTCCAACTGCCACAAACTCCAGACACATGCACCACTTTGTGCATCTGGCTTTACGTGGGTGCTGGGGAATTGAATTCAGTTCATTTGGCTCTGCAGGCAAGTGCCTTAACTCCAGCCCTAGATCTTAGCTTTTCTTTACTCCTTGTAATTACCATCTCATAGTTTTGATTCCTGTGTACATATTGTTCCTTCCCAGCCATGGTATAAGTGGGTTAGGAAAATGGCATAATCTATCTATATCCTAAGTAATGACCCAACAGATTTTCTCTGCTGGGAAATGGTGATTAGCCCACAGAGCAGGGGAGTTTAGAACAGCACCATTTTTAGAAAGGGGTTGGTGCTTTTCTAATATTTGATGTGGATGTTCTAAACAAAACATAAATAGCATTTTGATAAGATTTGTGATGGTTTTGTTATGAACTTGACCTGTTTAGTAATCCACAGTCATCCTGGATGGGTCTCTGAGGTTGTTTATAGGAAGGATTAACTAAAGGAGGAGGTCCCTCCTCCAGAGTGGGTGGACCTCTGAGTAGGGGGCAGGATGGAAGGAAGCTCCAGGGGAAGGAAATGTCTTCTCCCTCCTGCCTGTTTTCTGGTGTGCATGCATGCGTGTGTGTGTGTGTGTGTGTGTGTGTGTGTGTGTGTGCGTGCGTTTGTGTGTGTATGTGTGTGTGGTGTTGGTAATGACTTCTCTCTCTGTCTCTCTCTGCTTAGACCTGTGAAAGGGGGCCAGCCTCTTCCTTCTTTATGGAACTCTCCCTGGATCTGTAACTTCAATAAATCCCTTCCTCCCATAACCATGCCTGGTTTGGAGGTTCATCCCAGAGGCGTGTGGCTGACTACGACAAGAATTCTCTACAAGCAAGGTACTCACTCAGGATAAGCTGTATTTCTGACCACAGCCTCTGTTTCTGGAGCACAGCTTTCAACTTGGAACAGAGTTGAACTTGGTCAACATAGTCAAGCATCACACGAACGACCTTTCCCGAGAGATGCTGTAGCCACGACAGAGTTATCACTTCACAGAACTGAGAGGGGGAAAAATGAGAAAGTTGATGAAAAGACACAGGAAGAACACTCACCTCAGACCATGAGCCTGGCTCTCAGGATCCTCATCTGGACACGAGGCTGTGACAGAGATTATTACAAAGCATCTATGAACCCCTCTGCTTGGTCACCTGGCTGGCTGCACCAGCTTCATCTGTATCTCAGCGAGGCCACGATCCGGCTCTCCCAAGTACCCGAAAGAAAAGCAGGATGTTTGTGACCCCTTCCTGCCAGATTGCAGACGTGAGTTTCTTCTGTGGGTCCTGATGCCGGCCAGTTACTTACTTCTGGCTTTGGTTTATGTGAGGGGGAAATGAGCCACTTGGCTTTGTTCTCACTTTTTGATATTTGGGGACCCCTCACTGTATTACCCAGGTTGGTCTCAAACTACTACCCTCAAGTGATCCTCCAGGCTGGGAATTACATGTGTGTACCACTGTGCCCAAGGGTCACTTTTATTTTCCGTCACTTAGAATGATATGATCCTGATAGAGGAGTGATATGACAGTTTGTGCCTTTAAATAATTGATGTGCTCTTCGACAAGATATCCAGATGAGAATTCAAGAAATGCTGTAGGAAGTCAGGAAACAATATTACATGATACCCTGGTGCCAAATTAATGTAGAAAGTAAGCCCTGGCCTGCAGAGATGGCTCAGTGGTTAAGACAGTTGCCTGCAATGCTTAAGGACCAGGGTTCAATTCCCCAGCACCTCCATAAAGCCAGAGGCACAAAGTGGTGCATGCATCTGGAGTTCCTTTGTAGTATTTAGAGGCCCTGTTGTACCCATTCTCTCTCTCTCATTCTCTCCTTTCAAATAAAAAAGTCCTACATCAATCACCTAAAAATAATAAACCAAACAATAAAATCTCATTTTGCAGAACTGACTCAAAGTGCCTTTTCCAATTCACCATTTCATTTCTGTTTTCAAATTTTGATCATATGAATTCATGCGTTTATAAAATACTCACCAAGCACAGGCCTGAAAGACGAATGAGAGCTGCTGTGCGTGCCCGTGGGGAGATTAAATTATTAAACTACTAAAGTGCCAGGCGTGGTGGCGCACACCTTTAATCTCAGCACTCGGGAGGCAGAGGCAGGAGGATTGCTGTGAGTTCGAGGCCACCCTGAGACTACAGAGTGAATTCCAGGTCAGTCTGGGCTAGAGTGAGACCTTACCTCGAAAAACCAAAATAAACCAACAAAAAACTAAAGTGCTCCTTGGAGATAAAAGCTCTAAAAGAAATGATCTACACAATAAGACCGATCGGAGGAAGGGAAATCTAGCGTGGTTACAGGAAGGTCATTAAGTCAGACCTGACAGTGAGAGCCATTTGAAAAACCTTGGAGAAAGTTCAAGTAGAAGAAAATAGAAGGACAAGAGTGAGGAAGGAAAAACTAAGATACTGGTATGAAAAATATTCATAGAGGTAGGGGCACGCAGCTATTTATTATGATTCTTTCATCAGGAAGCTGACAAAATGAAGTTATAATCAGATATTAGAGCTGAATGACAGCCCTCAAACCTGGTGGTGCTGGTATGGGAACACTTGCAACATTGTAGCTGGAAGAAGCTACAATGCAGGACTGCATGCAGGGCCGTGGAGAAGGCGCAGTCAGTGAAGACCGTAGACTGCATGCAGGGAGAAGGTGCAGCCAGTGTCACTGGGGGCCAATGCTGGGGTCCAGACTTGAGGTGTGTTTGGGGGAGGGTCTGAATTCCAGCTCAAAGGTATGCAGAGAAGTTGTTTTGTTTTGTTTTAAATAATTTATTTATTCATTTTCAAGCAGCGAGGGAGAGAGAGAGAGAGAGAAAGAGAGAGAGAGAGAGAGAGAGAGAGAGAGAGAGAGAGAGAGAGTGCACCAGGGTCACCACCTTGTGGGTCTGGCATATGTGGGTCCTGGAGAATTGAACCCTGGGCCTTAGGCACTGGAGGCAAGTGCCTTAACCACTGAGCAATCTCTCCAGCCCTGCAGAGAAGTTTTTGAGCTCTCGGGTCCCTGCTGTTCACTGCTGGTTTGTGCCTGCAGCTTTTGGTGTTTGCTGGCTCTCTGGGGGTTTCTCTCTGCTTGGAGGTATGGGAGCTGGCTTCTTCCATGGCTGATGGAACTTCTCTCCTGGATCTGTAAGCCTGACATAAACCCCATCCTCCCCTAAACTGTGCCTGGTTTTGTGGTATCCTGCTAAAGGGGCATGGATATAGGGTTTTGCTGAGTCTGGCAGGCTTCTGGGACTGTCTCCTTCCGATAAGAAAGTTGAGGCAAAGTCTAAGGACCCCTATAAATCTTAGCAATCCTGAACACTCCAGCCCCCAGGCAGGCCACAGCTATGCCCTGAGATAAGCAGGCAATTCAAGGCCTAAACTTAGCCCAGCTGCAATAGCAAACCTAAACTATAAGGTTAATTTTCCTCTGCTGACATCACCATTCTATACATGTCTGTATACATGTGTAAAGTCACGTAGGCCCCTCAATTTATCTATGCAAAATAGGTATCCAAAGGATACTGGCCCCTACCAATCAAACTCATGAGATGCCCACAGATCTTGCTCCTACCAATCCCCTTGCTGCCTATGCCCCTACCTCTGCCTTTTCCTCTATATAAACAACTGCTATCTATACAATAAAACGAAAACTGCCCACTGCCATGTTTTCCCGAGAGTCTTCGTCTCTCGCTATTCCAAGCCTCTGCTCACCCAGCTCCATGGATGAACAGGGGGTTGATGCGTGCTGCAACCCCCCACTAAGCTACGGATGACATGGTTTGGAAGTCCATCCCAGCAACGTGATGCTATCTGCTCCCTGTGGACTTACCATGGTATCTTTAATGACTGTAGGCGTCCAGCCTTCATAGCCTTGGAGTGTGTGCACTTTGCTCCCATGAGGACAGTCGAAACAGCGCTCGGTGTCATAGCCATAATTCAAGAGCATCCTGAGCATGACATCGTCTTTCAGCGTGTACTGCAGAGCCGACGGGAAATGCAGAGGGTTCACCCTGCAGAAGTAATTGACGTTCGCCCCGTGTCTGAGCAGCAGATTTATCAGGTCGTAGTTGCCCAAGCGGAGGGCGATCTGCAGGCAGTTCACGGGGTCTTGGTTGGGAAGAGCTCCGGCGCTCAGCAGCAGCTTCACAGAAGACAGGTCGCCGTTGGACACCGCAAAATACAAAGCCGACTTCCTCTGGTCGTCGTAATGCTTGCGCACCGTCGGGTCCAGCATGAAGTTCACGTCGAAGCCGGCCTGGATGAGAAGCTGCAGGCACTGAGGGTGAGCGCCGGCGGCCGCGCAGTGCAGAGGGCTGAGGCCGCTCCTCCTGATGGCAGCCAGGTCAGTGACCGGAACCAACTTCTTGAGCGCCCTGAGAGACCGTCGCAAAATAGGTTTTGTTAAGATGCAGATTTCAGGACTGGAGAGATGGCTCAGCGGTTAAGGCGCTTACCTGCAAAGCCTGATGACTGGGTTCGATTCCCCAGCACCATGAAAGCCACACGCTTAAAGGAATGCATGCATCTGGAATTCATTTGTAGTGGCTGGAGGCCCTGGTGCACCCATCCCCCCTGTCTCTCTTTCTCTTTCTCTTTCTCTCTTTCTTTCTCTCTCTTTCTTTCTCTCTCTTTCTCTCTCTCTCTTTTCTCTTTCTCTCTCTTTCTCTCTCTCTTTCTCTCTCTCTCTCTCTCTCTCTCTTTCGGTTTGCAAAGAAATAAATAGAAAGATGCGGAGTTCCCTGGTTAGGATTGGCGTATGCTCACTCCAGATGGTATTAGTGTCACATATTTAGATAGTGGTCTCTTCACTCAGAAGCCCAGACGTCGAGTAAAATTCAATAGCACTACTGTCTGGGTTCAAAATCTTTCGTGGGCTCTGTCTGCTGAGACCCAAGGACTTAAACCATTTAGTCTTCAATGGTTGTGGAGGATGCCCCACTTGACCACCATCTACTTGGTCAGGAGTTTCTTTAAAAAAGTCCTTAGAGCCTGGCATGGTGGCACACGCCTTTAAACCCCCAGCACTCAGGAGGCAAAGGTAGGAGTTCGAGGCCACTCTGGGACTACATAGTGAATTCTAGGTCAGCCTGGACTAGAGGGAGACCCTACCTCGAAAAACCAAAACAAAGAGCAACAACCACAAAAAGGTACTTAGGTTGTTGAATTAGAGAAAATAGTTTTTAAGGTTCTAGAAGTGGCTGTTTTAAGAAGTTAGCTAATGGGGTCTGGAGAGATGGCTCAGCAGTTAAGCAATTAAGGCGCTTGCCTGCAAAGCCTAATGGCCCAGGTTCAATTCCCCAGCACCCACATAAAGCCAGATGCACAAGGTGGCGCATGCGTCTGGAGTTCATTTGCAATGGCTGGAGGCCTTGGTGTGCCCATTCTCTCTCTGTCTGCCTCCCTCTCTCTCTTTCAAATAAATAAACTGATAAAAATATTAAAAATTAGCCGGGCGTGGTGGCGGACACCTTTAATCTGAGCACTCGGGAGGCAGAGGCAGGAGGATCGCCGTGAGTTCAAGGCCACCCTAAGACTACACAGTGAATTCCAGGTCAGCCTGGACTAGAGCGAGACCCTACCTCAAAAAAACAAAACAAAAAAAATTAAAAATTATTTTTAAAAACTTAAATTTAAAAACGTCAGCTAATGCTCTCTCCCCTATTGTTTACAGGAACTTACAGTAAGTGGCCTCTGTCAGCCGCCACATGGATGGGCAGGTGGCCCGAGTTCTTGGGGATGTTGGCGTCCGCTCCATACTCCAGCAAGAGGCTCACGGAGTCCGGGTTTCCTCCTCTGGCAGCTTCAAGTAAGATGGAAGAGGAGTCGGAGGCCTGGCTGTGCACGTCAGCACCTGCGAACAGGAAGGAGACGTGTTCATAGTGCACCGTGGGCTTCAGCAGTTGGCTGGCTGGCCACCATCTAAAGCTATTACAGGGCCCGGCGTGGTGGCGCACGCCTTTAATCCCAGCACTCGGGAGGCGGAGGCAGGAGGATCGCCGTGAGTTCCAGGCCAGCCTGAGACTACAGAGTGAATTCCAGGTCAGCCTGGGCTAGAGCGAGACCCTACCTCGAAAAACAAAGACATAAAAAAAAAGCTTTTCTAGCACACCCACTGTAACAAAGGCCGAGAGCCAGGTCTGTACCCCTGAGAGATGAGGTTTGTACCCCTCTTTCCTTCTCTCCATCTCACAAGAAGCCATCAACTAGTTACGAAAGCAAAACAATGTGGGGAGTTTATGCTTTATAATTTATAATTAGGTTGACTTTAAGAGCAATTTCACGTTGCTTGGAAGTGGAAAAATCCAGTAGAAATGGATGAGAGGTGGCTTTCTCTCTAGCTCAAATGACAAAGGCCAACCTGATTCTGAAAAGGATGAAACCATCATCATGCCGTCCAATGAAGGTTTTGATGAAAAGGGACATTTGTTTTCTTACTTATTTTCAATGAGAGAGAGAGAGAGAGAGAGAGAGAGAGAGAGAGAGAGAGAGAGAGAGAGAGAGAATGGGCACACCAGGGCCTCCAGCCACTGCAAACGAACTCCAGACACATGTGCCACTTTGTGCATCTGACATTTTTTTTGTTTGTTTTTCGAGGTAGGGTCTCGCTCTAGCCCAGGCTGACCTGGAATTCACTCTGTAGTCTCAGGGTGGCCTTGAACTCATGGTGATCCTCCTACCTCTGCCTCCCGAGTGCTGGGATTAAAGGCGTGCGCCACCACACCCAGCTGTGCATCTGAATTTATGTGGGCACTGGGGAATTGAACCCAGGTTGTTAGGCATTGCAGGCCTTAACCACTGAGCCATCTCTCCAGCCCCTGATGTTTGTATTTCTTTAAATATATTTATTTATTTGGCAGAGAGAAGGAATGGATATGCCAGGGCCTCCAGCCACTGCAAGCAAACTCCAGACACATGCGCCACTTTGTGCATCTGGCTTTATGTAGCTACTGGAGAATCCAATCAGGGTTGGCAGGCTTTGCAAGCAAGAGGCTTTAACCACTGAGCCATTGCTCCTGCCCGGAAAGGGACATTTTTTCTGTTTCAGTTTGTTCTTAGAGACAGTTCATAGGAAAAGACAGCCTGATTATTTCCAAGAAAAGTTGGGGGTTGCTGACAGCTAAGGAGATAAATGATGCTAAGTGTCAAGTTTTTTTGTTTTTTTAAAAATATTTTATTTATTCATTTTCAAGTAGAGAGATACAGAGAGAGAGAGAGAGAGAGAGAGAGAGAGAGAGAGAGAG
>PVHP010012743.1:0-42369 GCA_004024765.1 Zapus hudsonius
TGAGGTTGATGGCATATAGTTCAGGTAAACACACATACAAGGAGAAAAGGAGAGGACGTGGGTGTCAGAAGCAAAGCTGAGTGACGGAACACATTCAGTCGGGTGGATGTCTATACAGAGTGTAGTGGGACGTTGGGACAAGCTCCTCACGGATTCATGTGCACGCGTCTGGAGGCACCGGATCCCTCCATGGCCAATCTGTTGGGGACAAAGAATTTGTGAGTTCCAGCAACTCAGTGTTCTTTGTGGGGACCATGCCAAGCTCCACGCCCAGCAGCCAGCAGTAGGTCTTTGGGGAACAAGCCACTTCTCCTCAGATGGAGAGAACAGAAGGGCTGGCTAGGTTCCCAGGTGAGCAGCCCTCTGCTTCAACTGACCCATGTGTTTTGTTTGGTATTTCTGTTGTTTCCTGAGGTTGGCTTGCTGACGACAGCAGGCGGTTATGCCTCTGTGCTGCTGACAATTATCACCTGAGGGCTTAAAAAAAAAATGCCTGGACAGAGCCTGCACGGACTGTACTACTTTGGGGGTAGCTTAAAAGCTCTGCAAGTCTTGACAGAGAACCACAGCTCTAAATTGGAAAATGCCTCCAGTATCCATTTTCTTGCACAAGCCCTCTAGGCTGCCCTCTGGCTTATCTTTGAGAGAGATGTTCTTTGAGTAGTTTACAGCTCAGCAGTTACAGGTGCTTGCTTGCAAAATCTGCCAGCACACATCTGAAGTTCAGAGGCCTTGGTGTGCTCATTCTCTCTCTCTCTCTTTGACCCACCTACCCTCTAGCACTTAGGTTTATGTCTCTATTAGCATTGCTTCCACTTTTGGTTAGACAAGTTTCTTTTCAGACAGCAGTGACTGCTGGGGAGACTCAAACTCAAGTCCTGGGAAATGACAGTGGAGTGTTCAGCACTTATCGAGACATCTCTTTCATACCCTCCAATGGCTCGGGGACCAGAGTAGAAAGAGTGTAAGAGCAAAGGATGGGGAGGAGTGCTTTGGAACACTGTGGCCTAGACATAAAGTGATCACAATGACCACATAGCAGCTCTGTTATCTGCACAAGACCTGCATAATACTGGGCCTATCAACACTTTGTGGTGGATGATGGAGGAGGGGAAATGAGGTTCTATGGAGTGTAAGGTCAGGTACTTGTAGCCTCACCTTCTCCTATCAGTCCATCAGGTGTATACAAAGTGTTCCCAAACCAGGATAGCTCCAAGGCTCCCGTGAGTGTGTGTCTGTTCAGCTCTCAGAGACTAGGAAAGGGTTTTGGACTAGGTACAGACCTGGGCAGACAGAGGCTCTATAAGTATATAGAATTGTCTCTTGGTAGGAATGGCAAAGGAAGAAGCCAGTTCTCAAACTTGTTTTACCTAAATTTGGGTCAGGCCCCTGAGAGTTCTAACAGTGATAAAACTTCTGGCAGAGACTTGTTACAGATTTCAAATAAAAACAGCTTCACTCAATCCCTCTGAGCACCAGGGGCAGAGGGGGAGCAAATGGGAACGGCCTGGCCAGTTGCAAAGGAGGTGGTAACATCCATGTGTTAGTGGTTCTTTTCAAACAGTCACATGAGAAGTGCTGCACCGCTAGGACCCTGAGCTTTATGTCCTAAGAAGTGAAGATAGAAGAGTGGAAACAGGAAACTGGCTTTGCTCCTACTCTACCACTGCCCTCATACCCCCGAGCTAACAGATAGTAGCCCCAGAAGTGTGTGAGAGCTGCACAAGCTGGGGGTGCTGTTTGTGTCAGAGGTGCTTTACTCACTGGCTTCCAGAAACACGGGGTCTTAGTCTCAAAGAACTAAAATGCAGACAACTAGACATTTGACCCATGGTTCCACAGGCCTCATCCCTGTTTAGTTATAAGAACAGTTTAAACAGCTGCTTCCAGAGTTCCTTCGATACACTTGCCACCCCGGGGCCAACTTTTACACTGACAGGATCCCCAACAGGGACAAAGAAAGCCCTATGGCATTTCCTTCCCATCAAACACTGTATAAGGAGGAAGCAGCAAAGGCAGTTAAGCCCATCAGTTAAGTTCCCTTACCCATGTGCAGAGAGCTAAGGGAGGAGCCACTTCTGTCATTCCAGTTTCAGAAGCTCCACATCGAAGACAAGAGTGGCATGTGGTGGGATGATGCCTGGGTGCCCAGTGGCTCCATAGGCATAGTCTGGGGAAATAGTCAGTTTGGCTCGCTGACCCACACTCATCTGTGAAAAGAAAAATGAAGAGATTGAGCTGACACAACCC
Source organism: Zapus hudsonius (assembly GCA_004024765.1). Lineage (NCBI taxonomy): Eukaryota > Metazoa > Chordata > Mammalia > Rodentia > Dipodidae > Zapus > Zapus hudsonius. The sequence continues at coordinate 2,251 of PVHP010012743.1, forward strand.
CTATATCTACAGAGCAAAAGCTAGCTATCTAGGTGTTCCTTGGCCAGGACAGTGTTGATGGGACATTCCACTGACTTAGCTGCTATCTGAGCATCAGGCAGCCCCACCCCCTCTGAAGGAGTTGGAGGTTGGCAGTCAAATTACAAGGGACCTAGGAGCAGCTAAAGACCCACCCCTCTTGACTCTCCAAAAGGCCAGGACTCTCAATCTTCCTACCTAGGCCTTACTGATGCCACACACAATTTTTAGATTGTATCATTTGGGCAATAATGACAAGGGAAAAGTCAGTAGGGTTAGTACAGGTGTAACATTTTCTCTCCTGAATATTTTAAATCTGCAGTTAACAAATCCATGGATGTAGCAACTTTGAATAGAAGGCTGACTATATAATAAAATCTTTGTTTCAAAAGAAAACATGGACCAAGTTTGGTGGCACACGCCTTTAGTCCCAGCACTCAGAAGGTAGAGGTAGGAGGATTGCTGTGAATTCAGGCCAACCTGGGAGTACAGAGTAAATTCTAGGTTAGCCTGGGCTAGTGTGAGATCCAAAGTGTGTGTGTGTGTGTGTGTGTGTGTGTGTGTGTGTGTGAAGACATGGGCCAGGTGGACAAGAAAACAAAAAAATCCCCACACTGATCAAGTAATAGCTGAAGACAGCCTAGTCATCTGTGTTTTCTATATTTATATTCTTTTTTTTTTTTTTTTTTGAGGGGGGGAGGTAGGGTCTTGCTCTAGGCCCAGGCCCAGGGTGGCCTCAAAGTCATGGTGATCCTCCTACCTCGGCCTCTTGAGTGCTGGGATTAAAGCCGTGTACACCTCACATGGCAAAGCTGGTGAATTTTACAGAGAAATGGAGCAACGTAAATTCTAGAAATCAGACAAAAATCTTTCATCGTGATTTTCCATTTCTCTTGGGTAAGGAGGAAATAAACTAATTAGCCACCAGGCAGAGCCTAATTATAAAGCCCCTGGGTCTCAGCCCACTGCAAATATCACTCTCTACCTGGTTAAAGCCAATGAAAAATGCCTGGGCTCCACGGGAGGAAAGGATCCAACTAAATTTGGCAACCTCAGTCCCCCCTATTGTCTCCTGGAACTTCTGTACTGTTGGCTAAGCAAAAGCTGTTTCCTCAAATGGGGAAGTTCTTGAAGAAGGAAACAAGACAAAATGTCTTTTTCAATGAGCCTGACTTCTCTGAAGTAGCTGACATACATTGCCGATAACAAGACAAAATTACACGAGATGCCATTTCTCATTCATCATACTGTCCCAAGGGCAAAAACGTTCATTGCACTCTATGTTGCAGGGGCTGGGGCACTGACACAATATGCTAGGGGCAGTTCAGATACAAGTCCTACAAAGGACAACTTGGAAAGACCTGTAAAAAGTCCACTGAGGGCTGCAGTGATGGCTTAGTGGTTAAGGCACTTGTCTGCCAAGCCTAAAGACCTGAGTTTGATCCCCAGTACCCACGTAATTGCACAAAGTGGCGCATGCATCTGGAGTTCACTTGCAGCACCTGCAGGCTCTAGTAGAGCCATTTTCTGTCTCTCTACTTACAAATATATATATATATATTTTGGTTTTTCAAGGTATGGTCTCGCTCTAGCCCAGACTGAACTGGAATTCACTATGTAGTCTCAGCCTTGAACTCATGGCGATCCTCCTACCTCTGCCTCAGGCTTCCACACCCAGCAATAAAATTTTTTTTTAAAGAGTCCATCAGGGCCATGCATGGTGGCTCACGCCTTTAATCCCAGCGCTTGGAAGGCAGAGGTAGGAGGATCGCCATAAGTTCGAGGCCAGCCTAAGACTAAACAGTGAATTCCAGGTCAGCCTGGGCTAGAGTGAGACCCTACCTTGGGGGTGGGGAAGAGCCCACCAAATCACTCACCACTTTCCAGAACTCGCACATGTCAAATAAAGATAAGGCAGATACTGAAGGTATTTTTTTTTTATTTTAGCAAAATATGAGAAATTACTCAAATGGCCCTCTCATTAGGGCTTTGATCAACTAAATTATAGCAGCCCTGCCCAGGGGAGCATTATTCAGCTATAAGCTTTATGTCTTGGGATAGAGACCCAAAAATAGATAAGATGGAAGCCAGTTGCAAAGCAATGCATGTGTGGGTAACGGCAAGGAAGACAGGAGTCTGGTTTCTATGTACGCATAAACAAGAAACACAACCAGGGTTATTTGTGCAGGTTTTAGGGGTAGGTAAGAATGAGGCTTTCAAGCTCACCTTATTTTGATTTTTGAACCATATGAATATACTTATAAAAGCAAAAGGTAGATGCTAGGGAACAAAACCAACAAGGGAATACATACCTGGGCCACCCCTTCTTCCCAGCCTCGGATCACCTCCTGCTTGCCTAGCATAAACTTAAAGGGCTTGTTTCTGTCCCGGGAGGAGTCAAATTTCTTTCCATCTTCAAGCATCCCTGTAAAAAAGGGGCAGTCGTAACATGAGTGACAGGGAAAAATGACCTGAGGCAGGTCAGAAACAGGTCCCATTACAGGGGCCAGTGGAAGGAAGGGCCTGAACAGGTATCCTGGGCCCACAAGAACTGTGACATCACTGAAGGATTTCCTGTGAGTTCCACCACTGCTGTGGAGCTAGTATCCAGCTTCTAGCTCAGCCTGGACAACATGAAGTCGTTACAGAACTTCTGAGGCACAGTTTCCATTTTGCTCTATAGTTTGGACCTAAAGTCTCTACAGTCACTTTCCCATCACTCCCTGTCCCCCAATTTCTCCCAACTAATAAACTTGATTTCCTTTACTCAGGCAAGGGCTTTCAGTGCAAGAGGCAGTATTCCCTAATTCCTCATCACTATTTACATAAAACATGTATACAATCTTCTCTCATCCCACACAACTCATACCCCATTCACTACCACCTCTTGCGCCTCTCTGGGGCTCCCCATGCTGGGGTGACAGGTGTTAATTGATTTTCAGCACAATGGGCCCTGAAGACACAGCAAGATGGGCAGCTATCCCTAGCAATCTGGCACCCTGTTATATAAACTAGGAATCTGGACACAAGCTCTCTCCTAAACTGCCATTCTAGCAGGCATGGTGTGCACAACTTTAATCCCAGCACTCAGGAGGCAGAGGAAGGAGGCTCACCATTAGTTCAAGGCCACCTTGAGACTACATAGTAAATTCTAGGCTAGCCTGGGCTAGAGTTAGAGCATAACTAGAAAAACCAAAAATAAAAATAAAAAAACTGCCATTCTTCCTGGGCAAGTAGAAAATAATGTTGGCAAACTAGAGGAACCATCCGGCTTATTTATCCAGGGGGGCCCCAGCCCTCTGAAGTGTCTCTCCAAACACAAATCCAGTCAGTCTTCTCCACAGTGTAGTCCCCATTTTGCAAAGAACCTGAGGCAGAGGCCTATCAAACTACAATAGTGCCCCCAATGAAAGGGGGCACTCAAGAGATGGAGATCCCAGAGGGCAAGAACCATGAGGAAAGGGGAACTGACATTGGTAACAGACATCTGTGACAGACATCTACAGCTCCCTTTTCAAAAACAACCAGTAAGTACAGTTTCTCCGGAAGCCAGAGCCAGCCAATTGTGATAGCTGACATTTGAGTTCCTGAAAGCTCTCACTGGAATCCAGGCTGGAAGGCTGAGAACTGACAAAACTGATTTCTAAGGGGCTAAAGATGGACACACACTAAGGTGTGAAGCACCTTGTGAAGACCCAACAAAATGACATTATGTTGTGCATGTGAGTTTCGAGGGAAGGAAAGTCTGAGCAAAAGCCCAACCTAAATACAATGCGGAGCCTGGTCTGTAGGCCATGAAGCAGAGACAGGGCCACCAGACCATGATAACTCTTAACCAGATAGGAAGTGGTGGGGGCTGCTGTCCTGAGAACAGGAGCAGAGACGGATGTCCTGGGCAGAGTGGGCCCTCACACTACCCAAGCATGGAGAGGAAGGTAGGACCCACCCCTGCTCCCAGTCTGAAAAAGCAGCAGGCAACACCCCAAAGCTGCTGAGGTAGGTACACATTTTAGCTTATTCCTTTACCAGGACACCATCACTACCTGATACAAGAAACTGACAAGCAGTGGGACTTGAACAGTTTTTTATGTGACACATACCCACTGTGAGTTCGACCTGACCCAACTAAGCCCAACATTAAGGAAGGAAGAAGGCCAAGATTCCCTGTTCAGACAGCAAGCCCTGCCATTCCTCTTGTGAGACTGCTTCAACCGAAGTAAAGAAACCAATTCTAAGGCTTCGTAACCTGCCCAAGGTCAAAGCCAATAAATGGTGGGGGCCTGAGTGTAGCAAAAGGCTTTATTTAGCCCTACAGGGACTGCAAACCATGAAGGAAACTGATAACCAGAAATAGCCTCTTCCTGGTCTCTGCTCTTTTGAGTAGACCTTGAGCTGAGGCCCAGGACAAAAGGGTGGCCTGAGGCCTTTAAGCTCAACTGTCTGAAAGAACTGGCCAGACAAATCCTAGAACCCTGGCTTCTGAGCCAACAGCAACTTTCCAGGAGGTGACGAACCAGGCTTGACCTGAGCTCTGACAGGCGTGTCACTTTGGGTCCCAGGGCCTATGTGGCCTAGGTACTATTTCACTTACTACGATGTCTACCACCATTTTCTAGGAAAGACAGTCTCAAGAGGAAAACTCCTGCCCCCTTCTTACTATGGTGCAAGGTGTGACTGGAGCTGCTAGCTACCCTGTGGACACCACAGTGCTCTCAAGCCACCTTCCTGGAGAGCTGCGTTCCGGGTTATTCCGTCTGCTTTGAAGGAAAAACTACAGAGAGGGCTGAGCAGTGAAGAGTGCTTGCCACACAAGCATGAGGGGCTGAGGCATCCGAGTTCAGGTCCACAACACCCAGGAAAACAGCTGGGCTTTGGTCACAGATGTCTGTAACTCGGTCTGTGGCAAGCAGAGACTAGAAAACCAGTGGGACTCAAGAAAACAGGGGCTCTGCATTCAGAGAGACTCTGTCTCCAGAAAACATGCAGTAAACAACATGGGACACAAGCTCTCCTCTAGATTCCACACATGTACAGGATACACATGTCTGCACATACTTGTGCATACACTAACACATAAATAATAACCCCTCCAAAAGTCTATGGAGAAAGTAAAAAGTCTGGCAGTTGCTAGGAGTTAAAGGCCAAGTTGAGCACAGAGGACGTCTAGTGAAAATAATCTTTACAATATGATCGGGTGGCACATACGGAATGTACACTTGTCTAAACCACCGAATGTAGGCCAGGAGCTGTATCCTATCATACACTATGGATCTTGGGTAATTATGACATAGATTCATCACTGTGTTTTTTTCAAGGTAGGGTCTTACTCTAGCCCAGGCTGTCCTGAAACTTATTCTATAGTCCCAGGCTGGCCTAAACTCCCAACAATCCTACTACCTCTGCTTCCCAAGTGCTGGGATTAAATGTGTGCCACCATGCCTGGCTAGGTTTGTCACTTTTAACAAAGTACCACATCTGATAGGAGATGCTGGTAACAGAGAAGATTATGCATGCACGGGGCCAATAGAGCTATGGGAAATCTTTGTAACTCAGTTTTACTGAGAATACAAAAGTGTTCTACAAAATAAATCTTATTAAAAATAAAATCTGGGGCTGGAGAGATGGCTCAGCATTTTTAGGTCTCTGCTTGCAAGGCCTGATGGCCTGGGTTCGATTCCTCAGTGCCCATGAAAAACCAGATGCACAAAGTGGCATGTGCACCTGGAGTTCCCTTGCAGTGGCAGAAAGCCCTGGTGTGCCCATACTCCAAAGCACACGCTCTCTTGTCAAATAAATATAGTTTATTTTTAAAAATATTTTTAAAGCTGGGTGTGGTGGTGCACTCCTTTAATCCCAGCACTCGGGGAGGCAGAGGTAGAAGGACTGCCTTGAGTTCAAGGCCACCCTGAGACTACAGAGTGAATTCCACATCAGCCTGGGCTAGAGCGAGACCCTACCTCGAAAAACCTAAATAATAATAATAATAATAATAATAATAATAATAATAATATTTTTATTTATTTGCAAGCAGAGAGAGAATGGATGCACCAGGGCCTCTAGCCACTGCAAACAAATTCCAGATGTATGCACCATTTGTGCATCTGGCTTTATGTGGGCACTGGGGAATCAAACTCAGGTCGTTAGGTTTTGCAGGCAATGCCTTAATCACTGAGCAATCTCTCCAGGCCACAAATATTTTAAAATAAAATAAAATCTGGGGTCGGGCATGGTGGCGCACACCTTTAGTCCCAGCACTCAAGAGGCAGAAGTAGGAGGATCGCCGTGAGTTCGAGGCCAGCCTGGGCTAGAGCAAGACCCTACCTAGAAAACAACAAAAATCTTTATGGGAAGCAGCTGCAGCTTCACTTGATTTACTTAGCACGTCCCGAAGTAGCATGGCCATAGGAACGAGCAATGGAACCCAGCAACCCCGACAAGTGCTTGAGTCATCTGTGATGGCTAGACCAGTGTGTCTGTGTTGGGACTCAGCGGACACATCCACATGTACATGTTTTTAACAGCTGTAACCTGTGACCTACTTCTCAATTTTAAAAAGAACCTGACTGTAACCCACTAAGTTTGACACAATGTGTTATAACTCATGTCTTGTTTTCGAGGTAGGGTCTCACTGTACTAGGCTGCTGTAACTCCTAATTTAAAAAATATTGCACTTCAAAAAGAATTCTATTTCTTGCCAAATCTAAACACAATGGGGGCAAGACCATATTTTGACTACAATGGAAACTAAGTACTCTGAGAAAGCTACACTTCCCTTTCATTCTCAAAGGCAGTGCCAGAGCAACTGCCAATGCTACACACACGGAGGCTGCTTCCTGAGGCAAGGAATCTCAACTGACTAGAGCCAGGCAAAGAGCTCAAGGTTCTCACAGCTTTTCCCCACTGCTGAGCAGCCTGGAGACATAGGTGCTCGGGAGCGCAGAGTGCAGGACTGTGGGGCAATGACATCTAACTCCAATCTCATAAGCTTACGTGAGAAAGAGGGACAGGTCTTCCCTGTTATCTCAAAAAACCACAGACTCCAGGAAACAGTATCTCTGCCTTTTTCTCCTACATTATTTCAGAGCTGTGATCTCTGGAGAAGGACACATGAGCCTTGCTCCAGAACTTCGGACCACAGTCACCTGCTATATAGATCTCCTCTATTTTGCCTTCGGAGTAAGACAGTGGGTGTGTATGGGGGGATATTTGGAGCTGAGGAGTATTCCCATAAACCAAGCCTAAGAGCTCTATAATATCCTCAGATATGAGCAGGGTATCATATTACGACCCCAAGCTACAGAACAAGGTTCTCAGGAGGGTCTCCTCTATGGATGGCAGAGTATATAGAGAACATAAGTTTTTCTAAAAATACATTTATTAATCATGTGCAAGTGTGGGGGGGAGAGAAACAGAGACAGAGAGAGAATGGGCAGTCAAGGCCTTCAGCCACTGCAAATGAACTCCAGATGCATGCACCCCTTTGTACATCTGGCTTTATGTGGGTACTGGATGGAGAATCCAACAAAGGTTGTTAGGCTCTGCAGGCAAGTGCCTTACCCACTTAGCCATCTCTCCAGCCCCAAGAAGTTTTTAGTTTTAATGTTCAAGTATTTTTATGGGTTGTGCTTAACATCATGCCTAATAAATTTTTTTCTAACCTAAGATCAAAGATTTCTTGCCCATTTTTTCTTCTAGAAATTAATTTATATTTAGGCCTATTATCCATTTTGAAATAATGCTTGGTAATAGAGTGAAATATGAGTCCCAACTTCACTTTTATATGTGGATATCAAGATGTTCCAGTCCACATGCTTTTCATCTAATACATTGTGGTTCGAGTCTTACTGTCCTTCCGTACTATCGAGCACAACCCATAAAAGAATAAACCAAACATCAAAACTAAGAAGTTCAGTTCTTTAAAAATCACTGTTGGGGCTAGAGAGATGGTTCAGCATTCAAGGCACTTGCCTGCAAAGCCTAAGGACCTGAGTTCAATTCCCCAGTACTCACATAAAGCCAGATGCACAAGGTGGAATAATGGCAAGAGCTTCCCAGGAAGGAACAAGTCACATCTTGGCAGTGTCTGCTTTCAGCTCTGGGGATCTGGAACAGGGAAACCATCCGCCACATCAGTGCCACACTTCCCTCAAGAAAGCATGCTTGTGCGGCAGGGAGGAGTTAGCAAACAGTTCAGGCACGACAGCTGACATGCTTTCAGTTCTCCAGGTCCTGCTTCACACAAAGTGTCAGCAGCATTACCTCTACCCACAGCAGCGGCCACTTTCATTTCTATCTGCAAACCCCACCTCATGACTAAGCAACTGTCTGGCAGAATTCCATATTCGGATTTCAAGCTACTAGATCTGCACGCAGCTTGTGGTGACAGATCTGGACTCAACTCTATGTCCTTATGGCACTCAGCTCGGCCCTTGGCACTCTTGAGTGGATTCACTTCACTCGTATGACTTTTAAGAACCAGCACGACAGGACAAGCAGGAGGCTTCCATATTTAGACCGTCTTCCCTATATGGTAGGCAACAGCTGAGGAATAACCCTAGGATGGCAGTCTTTCCTTTCCAGAACCTTTAAGTCACCAATCAGTGAGAAAATGTTAAAATCTAGGGTCTTCATTTTAAAAGCATAAGACGACCATGAGGAGGAAAAGCCATAGATATATGTAGCTCTTTTCTCTTTCTCCTGGGTCTCCTCAAACTGTACAGCTGGTTCACTGTGGAGAACCAGACTCAAATCCTCGGAGAGGGAGATGGGAGAGAGAGGGGGAGAGGGAGAGAGAGAGGGGGGTTTAGGGAAGAGCTTAGGTCTGTCTCCCCAACAGCAGCATGCTCTTTCTGGCTATGGGATATGGTGGTGTTTTTGTGGGTGGGGAATAAGCCCCAGACCACTTTTGCATGGTAGTCAAGCATCTACCACTGAGCCACACCCATCACTGAGTGTGCTCTTGTTCTGAAGGAATTGGCAGAGGGATAAGACAGGGCCAGCACTTGCAGGCAGAGTGTCCCCCTCAACTGGCCACGGTGCTTGGCCCAAGCCATAGGAACACTGGTGAAGATCCAAGACCAGACCAGGACTCAAGAGATTCATCAGGATGACTGAGTTATTATTTTTCTGACAATCCCAACAAAAATGGAGACATTTTCAGCTCAGAGTCCCCATATACACCCTACTAAGTGGGAAGGTAACTGAAGATGGCTCAGAGAATGCCTTCAGCAGTCGTAGTGATAGACAGCTTGTTCAGGATGCTCATCAACCTTTTCAGAAGGGTTTCATAGAGTGGGGTTTACACAGACCAAAGTATGAGGAAGTAACTAAGTTAAAAAAAAAAAAAAGGTGTTGGTAGTGCATGCCTTTAGTCCCAGCTGAAGTAGGAGGATTATCAGGAATTCAAGACCAGTTTGGGACTACAGAGTACCAGGTCAGTCTGGGCTAGAGAGATGCTGCCTCAGAAAAACAAGCACACACACAAACAAACAAAAAAACCCAACACTTTACACCTAAATTAAATAAACTGGTAGCAAAATTAACAGAACACCCTAAGCCCCAAACTTTTCAAACAAAGTATGGGAAATCTTTGGACCTTTGGAAGGTAGGGCCTTGCTAGAGGAGGTGGGTCCCTAAGGACAGGCTCTGACCACTTCCTCCCTGCTGATATAGAGATGTGACAGAGGTTTCCTGCCGGGGCCTGTCATGCTTTCCCCACCATGATGAAACTTCCCATGGAAACTCTAAACTGGAAGTAAACTCGTTCATTCCTTAAGCTGCTTCTGGTCAGGTATTTTGTCCCAATAACAAGACGGACAGATTTCTACTTTCAAAACCCCAGTAAGGGCTAGACATGGCTCAGTGGTTAGAAGTGTTTGCTCGCAAAGCCTGAGAGCACAGGTTCGATTCCCCAGTACCCAAATAAAGCCAGATGCACAAAGTGGACCTACTGTGATCATTCTCTCTCCCTCTCCCTCAAATAAATATATTTAAAAAAAAAAAAAACACCTGGTGAGTTTTCCAAGGACAATCCGTTGAACTGTTTGAATGAAGGTGGTGAGCCCAGCTGAGGACATACAAGTGCCGACTTACAAGTGGAGCCACTTAGGACTTTCCCACACCCAACCATGTCAGAGGTGACAGCAAAACTTTCCCTTCCCTCTTCTTATTAGACACGGAAGTTCTCTGAACCTCCTTATGTGTAACTGCCATGCCAGAAACTCATATAAGCCACAGCCCATCTGCTCCAACCCAGAGCAGAACACCTCCCTCCTGCCCTGCCCTCTAGCTCACTCTCAAGACTCATTCTCATGAGTTTACACTCACCAAAAGGGACAGGCAGCTGCATCTGTTCCCAGAGCCAGCTGGGGAGATAGCCCAGTGGCTAAGGCTCTTGCTGTGCAATCATGAGGACCTGAGTTAAGATCTCCAGAACTGATGTAAAAGCCAAGCACAGTAGCATTTGTAATCCCAGCACTCCTTTGGCAAAATGGGGGGGGGGTGCAGAGGGGAGAATCCCTGGAAATCACAGGCCAGCCATAGCCTGGCATTCACAGCAAGAAAGATACCCTGCCTCAAAGAAAGTAGAAAGTGAAGATCTAGATTACCCTCTAGGGGCTGGAGAGGTGGTTCAATGGTCAAGGTGCTTGCACGCAAAGCCTAAGGACCTGGGTTTGATTCCTCAGCACCAAGGTAAAGCCAAATGCACACGGTGTGGTACATGCGTCTGGAGTTTCCAGTGGTTAGAGACCCTGGCACACCCACTCTCTGTCTCTCTCTTAAATAAATATAATAAGATTGTCCTCTAGCACAGCCATGCTACGGGACACACGTGTCTGCACTTACATGCCTCCAAATACAAGTGTGTTTACACAAACACACACACACACACACACACACACACACACACACAATCCAAAGCCAAAATTGGTGTCTGAAACTCTGCCAGCAATACAAAGAAAAATACATGGCCCTTTAGCAAGTGAATTATGTTATTTTTGTTCCACTTCTGGGCCCCTGGAACTGCATCTCAGTATATAACCTTCATGAACTGGGATTCTCAGAACCCCTGCTGAGTGGTATGACCAGAGGTCAAGTGCCTCCCCACCAAAGAGGGAACCAGCTCTATCCCCACCACCACCTTCCAGTTCCTTCACAAACTGAGTGGAAGCACATCCCCACAGGCAATATAGAGATCCATCTCATCTTTGGCTAAACCTCTTTAAATTCTAGGAACCCAGGAGCTTCCCCCATAGGAACATCTTTCAATTTCCTACTTTAATCGCAATATAAACAGGGTGAAAAGGGAGGAATCATGACTCAACTGTGGCCAGTGGATAAGGCAGACTATGTATTGCTGTTGGGTGCACCAAAGTCAGCTTCAGACTTGAGACGGCTCCAGCCTCCCTACTTATGCCCTGGCTCTTCTCTAGACCTTATTTCTCCTTATGAAAACCTTCCCATGACTCTCCAACTAATTCAGAAGAGCTGAAATCCTTAGAGTGGCCAACCAGACCTTAGCAGAGCTGCTAACCCCACTACCACCTCTGACCCCACTTCCAGAACACATCTCCTTATGTTCTGCATTCACACAGGGATACTCCCACCTCAGGGCCTTCAAGCATACTGTGGCATGCCTAAACAGCCATGCGGTTCACTCGCTCAGCTCCCTCAGGTTTCTGTTCAAATGTCACTTTCTCGCTAAGCCCTTTATCAGCCTAAAATCCTGACTTTTTCTGTCTCCTCCACAGCCCTTACAGGTCAATATCACATTTTTGCAAGATCTGTGAGGGTAGGGACTGTCTTTGCCATTTCCCTATGTAAGACTGGGAGAGCATGCCCCACCTATACCATCTCTGAAAGAGAAGGCTCTTGAGGCGGGCGTGGTGGTGCATGCCTTTAATCCCAGCACTTGGGAGGCAGAGGTAGGAGGATCGCCATGAGTTCGAGGCCAGCCTGAGACTACAGAGTGAATTCCAGGTCAGCCTGGGCTAGAGTGAGACCCCTACCTCGAAAAACCAAAAAAAAAAAAAAAAGAGAGAGAGAGAGAGAGAGAGAGAGAGAGAGAGAGAGAGAAGGCTCTAGTGTGCTGAGCTGTGGGGACAGTGGTGTAATAGTAGTCACAATTCTATTAATCTACAGGGACCAAGCAAATTTTTTAAAAAAGTGGGCTGGAGAGATGGCTCAGCGGTTAAGGCACTTGCCTCCAGTGCCTAAGGCCCCGGGTTTAATTCCCCAGGACCCACAAAAGCCAGACCCACAAGGTGGTGGCCCTGGTGTGCGCGCGCGCTCTCTCTCTCTCTGCTTGGAAATGAATAAATAAAATATTTTTTAAAAAGTATACTTTCTCATTATCACCTAAAGGAAACAGAAACACTGTACCACCCTAACAGGAAGGTGGGCTTTGTCTGCTTGGCTGAGTCCAATGCCAGGACCAAACTCATTCACCATGACTATCTACTGATGCTACAGTGCATCACTGAATGGGAGACCCCAAAAACACTGGCCTCAGTCTGTTGTTGACAGGAGATTAGCTACACACAGCTAAGGACTAAAAAACAATGGGGCACGTGTTGTTGGGGTAGTAGACACAAGTGTGGGCAGGGCTGATGGGATGGCTCAGGAGGGCTTGATTATCTGAGATAAATTTTCAACACCCATGTAATCATGAGCTCACTTGTCAGTCTAATGAAAAACAACGCTTCAGCTTCAGTGAGACTCCATCTCAAGTTAACACAATGATAAAAGAGGACCCAGCCTATAGCCTTCACATGCAGTGCACACATCTGCACATACTACTAGATATGCACATGCACAAAAGAAAAAAGTCTATGCAAGTAAATTTATTTTTCAAGGAAGGGTTCTCGCTGGCCTAGGCTGACCAGGCATTCTGTAGTCTCAGGCTGGCCTCGAACTCACAGCGATCCTCCTACCTCTGCCACCATGCCCAGCTGCAATTTTTTTTTTAAATTTTTAAATATTTTTATTTATTTGCAAGCAGAGACACAGAGAGACAGAATGGGTGCACCCGGGGCCTCCAACTGCTACAAACAAACTCCAGAGGAATGTAGCACTTTGTGAATCTGGCTTCACTGGAGAGCTGAATCTGGGTCTTTAGACTTTGCAGGCAAGCACCTTAACCATTGAACCATCTTTCCAGCCCTACAAATGAAATTTTCATGGTATGTGAATTATATTCAATAAGTCTGTGGGAAAATAAAGTTTAATGGGACTCACTGGAAGGAAACAGAGCTCACTGGAGAGACTGACACCAGGACTAGAACAGTGCGACCAGAGTCAAAAGGGTACTGGAGGGCTGGAGATGGCTTAGCGATTGAAGGCTCTTTTCCCTAGTACCCCCATAAAGCCAGACACACTAAGTGGCACGTGCATCTGGAGTTTGTTTGCAGTGGCAGGAGGCCCTGGTATGCCCATTCTACCTTTTTTCAAATAAGTAAATAAATTTTAGAAAAAGGTACTGGAGCCAATTGGCAGAGGTTCTGAAACACTAAGTTCATAGCATACTAAAATCAGATAAATAGGAAAATGTCATCTGCCTTCATTGAGGATGACTTTTACTGATTCTTCACTTTAAAATTCTGTAATAGAAGAAAGGCAACTAGTAAGCATGAGGAAATGAGAACTATAAAATTCGCCACCGTCTGAATGCCAAGCAAAGTGTTCAGGTGAAAATACCACGTGAACACTGCAGCTGCTGATGAGCTGATACCTACAGGACCCCCAAGAACCCTTTATGGGAAGATGCAGCACTCACAATGAACGTGTGACCTCAACACTGAAGGTCATTTAAAGGAGCTGGAGGAGGGGAAGGAGCTAAAAAATATCAGAGGAAACACTGGAACAGAGGTGGGGTACTCTTTAAGACGACGAGATCTTCCTACACTGAGAGAAACGGAGAACAGAAGCAAAGCAATACCCTAACCTGCTCAACAGTCAAGGTGGTAGAGGCCAAGTGCAGTCCCTCTCACATAGGGGTGGGTGGTCACAACTACCACAAATAAAACTCCCTCAGCCCAACTTTAGGAGAAGAGCTGTAGCTTTCTTAGCTAACAGCCTATGGTGATGCCTGAATGAGTCCTCACTCCACTCTTTTCTGGGTATCTATTTCCACATGTGTATAACAGGATAAGGAGGCCCCAGCTCTGGCTAACCACATCAACCTTGAGTGCATGCAAGTTTGGGGCAAATCCAGGAATTTCCCCAAAGGATGAGTGGAGTCCATCAGCCAGGGACACAAGGAATCTGAGTAACTGTTACATGCCCCCAGCTCAAGAGCCTCAGCTACTCCCTCAAAAAGTGCTGCTACTCCCAATGCATAGCTGGCACAATAAAGCCAGGAAAAATGAGACCATTTGCTCTCAGAGCCCATTAAATGCAAGGGCAAGATGTAAACCCAGGGCCTGGAGATATGACTCGGTGCCTGAAGGTGCTTGCTGGCAAAGCCTGCTGGGTCTGGGTTTGATTCCCCAGTACCCATGTAAAGCCAGTTGAACAAAGGGACACATGTCTGGAATTCATTGCAGTGGCAGGAAGCCCTGGGGCACCCATTCATTCTCTCTCTAAAATAATTTTGAAATAAAGATGTAAACCCAGTGGGGCTTGGTGGCGCACACCTTTATCCCAGCACTTGGGAAGCATAGGTAGGAGGATCACTATGAGTTCAAGGCCACTCTGAGACTACAGAGTAAGTTCCAGGTCACCCTGGGCTAAAGCAAGACCCTACCTCAAAAAAAACCAAAGATGTAAACCCAGCAAAAGACCTCCATCCTCACTGAGGATCCTGCCCAGCTGCATCACTTCTGTTTGTGGCTGAGGCTAGAACACCCTCACAGGGGTAGTCTGGCACCCTATAGAAGCCAGTGTTCTTATAACGGACCAAGCCCTCACCACCTACCATGCACTCCTTCACACAATCATCTGCTCCAGTCTCTTTCTTCCCCCAGTGGCCAGAGCCCACTCTCCAACCATCTGTGAGTGACACTATCACTTGTCAGAGCCTTATCCGAATACCTTCATTAAAGCAGATTCTCCTCCCTCCCATATCCCTCCTTGCTTTTCCCTCTCCATTATACCTCTCTTCCTGGCAGGTCACTGTTGTACTAGCTGCCCTGCCATGGGCTAAGCCCCAGATCAGGACTCTGTCTACTTAGTTCACTGGCCCCATCCTATGCCTAGCTTACTGCTAGAGAAAAGAAAAAAAATGAAGAGCATCCTGCCAGACTTCTGGCCAAACAGCTTCAGCCTGTCTGCCTTGTGACAACACCAACTGGGGAAGCCACCTGAAGCCTTTCTGTTGGAGGCAAGCCTCTCTCCAGACATTGCACCAGCAACTAAGAAACAGCTGGTGAAAAGAGAAAATAAAGCAGGGAAGAAGGGCAACAGAAGCTAAAGAAAAGCAAGAATAAAGTGGCCACACCTGCCCTGGGACCCTCATCAGCCCCAAAGTAGGCCCCTGAGATGAAGAGTTCTATGTCAGATAGCAGAAGGCTACGGAGGGTGATTTTAAGCCTGATCTCAAGGACAAGGTGTCTAGCTACTTAAAAAAAAATTTATTAGGTAGAGAATAAATATGGGTATGCCAGGGCCTCTTGCTGCTGCAAACAAACTCCAGACACATGTGCCACTTTTTGTGGATACTGAGGAACTAAACCCAGGCACCTTTTAATCTGAGCCATCTCCTCAGCCCTATACAGTTACATCAGCATGTGACATGCTAATGTTGAATGAAAGGAATAAGAACATAGCTGTGTGTGAGGACAAGCTACCAGAGGAAGCATCAGGTATGGAAAACCCACTAATCCACTCAACCCTCAAAGTATTCAATGGGTGGGTTACTCCATCTTCTTCCTCACATCTCAATCAAGGCTAGCTGTACTCCTTAGCTGCCAAGTTTTTAAGTTTCCCCTGGCTTTACAAAAAGGAGGTGCAGGACAATTCTGTGAGATCTTGCTCATGGTATGCTCTGGTAGAGATCACAGAACGTTCCAGAGGAGCCTTCAAAGTGGCATTGAGGCAGCCGCTACTGGCATTTAAAGTATCCTTGAGAGCTGGGGCTATAGCTCAGCGCAAGACACTGGGTTCAACTCCTGGAACACAGGGGTTGGCTTTCTGGTCACCTTACTTCCTCTGCTATTTCTCTGGACCCATCTCAAACCAGCAGTAGTGGACACCTGGCTAGAACTAACATGATCAAGAGTGGTCACCTAACTCATATCTTCCCTCTCAAGGAATGCAATTTCAGACACACAGCCAAGCAATCTGAGCAGACATTAAAAAGGGAATGGAAAGCCAGGAGTGGTGATGCATGTGGAGACAGAGGTAGGGGGGAGGAGACTACATAGTGAATTCCAGTCATCCTGGGCTAGAGAAGACCCTACCGGGAGGGGGGAGGAAACGGAAAAGCACAACATAGATGGGGGGAAGGGAAGGAGGAAAGGAGGTGGGCCTGCAGGACCGAAAGCTGCACATCTTTAAGGCTGTATTACTGAGGTAGCCAGGCAGAGAAGAGAAGCAGTTTCTTCTCCTTTCTTGGGAGTCCATGGGCTTCCTGCTTTGAAGACCCTTCCCCCAAATCTTAATGATAGTCATCCCTTTTGATTATGTTCCTGTGAGACAGATTCTATTCCCAGTGACTTAAAAGCCTTTAACTGCTACAGATGTGATCTCACAGCTCTTCTACCCACTTCTCTCACGCCCCCACAGGTCTCAAACAGGTTCTTCCTGGGAGGCTGGTGGCAAAGACCCACGGGAACAAAGCCACCCGCCCTCAGGAGAACAGCCTTTCTGCAAGCAGAGGCACAGCTGGCTTCTCACTGAAGCCTCTTTGTGGAGCTTATCAAAATGAAATAAAAAGGAAAAGCTTTTGTTCTAATGCATGCCAGGGTCCCTCTGTTGTTCTGGGAATGTGTGGGTGGGTGCCACCCGCGAAGAAAACACAGACTTGAAGAGGCACTGGGAGCCCTGATGGTGTTCTGGGTCCCACAGCCATCTGTTCTTTTAGGGAAAGACTCCAGACATGCTGTGTGGAGACATTTCACCAAGAGGCACAGTGAAATGTTTCTGCCTACACACTGGTACAATCCTCAGCAGTGCCAAGACACAGGTGAGTCAAGGATGAGTGGACAGTCTTGGGAATGGGACAGATGTAGCCAGGCACCCTAGTGTGGCTACCTGCAAACCCGGGTGTGGTGGCACAAGCCTTTAATCCCAGCACTTGGGAGGCAGAAGTAGGAGGATTGCTGTGAGTTCAAGGCTGAGACTACATAGTAAATTCCAGGTTAGCCTGGGCTAGAATGAGACCCTACCTCGAAAAACAAAAACAAGCAAAACAAACAAACAAAAAACTGTGTGGGGAGACTGGGGATCCAGGGAACTATCCACTCACCATCCATCCATCTCTCTCTCACCACACACACACCCAGAAAGCAAATGTTACTGTTCTCAACCTGCTAGCCCTCCCAGACTGGTGCTGACTGTGGCCTTGTGACAGCTACTTAAACCATCTCAACCATTTTCAGTTTTATTCGAGACAAGAGTGTGTTCTCTCCAAAGTCGGGTTTTATTCCTCACTTTGCCCTTGCAAGGCTCTAGTCCCTAACTCCTTCATCTCCTGCCCACACAGCTCCTCAACGTGAGCCAGAGAAGTAACAGGCACGGGAGGATTTGAAATGGCTTTCTTTCCTATCCAATGTAAGCCACTTTCCTCCCACAATGGAGGATGAGAAGGGAGAGATAGTCCCTAAACAGCTTGGTCTAACTAGTCAGGAGAATAGGTGGTTGGGGGAGCAGAGGCAGAAAAAACAGGAAGGACAAGGAGGGGGGAGCAGAGGAAGGGTGGGAAAAGGGAGAAAGGGGAAGGAGGGGGAGGGAAGGCGATTCATATCTACAACTGTGCCTACACCACTCACCCACCATCCTGGAGCCAATACATCATAGCTTCCAGTCACAGCCGCTAGGCCCCCTCCCCCACCAACTACCCAGGACCTTGTAAGGGCATGGAATAAAAAAGGTCCCCAGACAAGCGGTCTTGACGCTTATTTACTGTATATTATCCTCCGAGCCCACCCTTGCCCCGTTTCCTTTAAAAATCTCTAATCCTAGAAAGGAGCGCTAAGTGACATGGGGCGTATTTCTGGTTGGCCTGGTGTCACTTCCACTGAAGCTTAGATTTGCAGGAGGTTCGAGTGAAAAAAAAAATACCATGCATACTTCTATTTCCTCCAAGGTCAGGTGCAGGCTTAGGAAGTGGGTCGTTTTCAAGTTTCCCGGGGAAGAAAAGGGTAGGAAGGCCCAAGCAAGGAGACGGCACGAACATGCTTCCGAGGGTTCTGGGCCAGGACCCGACCCATTCCCGAGCGCGTGACCTTGCCTAGCCTCAGTTTCCTCACCTGGCCAGTGGGCGTCAGGGCAGCACGGGGGGGAGGGTCTGCAGACCCACGGATGACGTAGAGAGAGCGATTAACCGCGGCTACCGTCTCCCCCGCGGGCTCCACCTGGCTTCGGGGCGCGCGCGGCCACCGCCCAGGCCTCGGCGGCGAGCCACGCACGCGGGCCTCCCCGGCCGCCCCCCGGGACGGCTCCCCGGTGCTCTCTCCTCCTCCCCCGCCCCACGCGGGCCCGGAGACTCACCCGTGTAGTGCACCACGCAGGTCTGGCCGCGCTTCGGGAAGGTCCGCCCTGGGGAAACAGACAGACAGACAGACAGACGGCTCGGTGAGCGGGCGGGCGGGCCGGGGGGCGCGGCGAAGCCCCCGCCCCGGGCGTCCACTCACCGTCTCCGGGGGAGATGGTCTCCACCTGCACTCCCATGGCGGCGGCGGGGACGACTGCGGCGACGGCGGCGGCGGTGGCGGGCGGGCGGCGGCGTGCAGCCGGAGCGGACCTGGCGGCGACTCAGCGGCTCTGCCTCGTCCCTCGGCGCGTCTCCCGCGCATGCGCGCGCCAGCCCGCCCCGCCCCCCCGTGCGCGAGGCGCTCCTCCCGGAAGCTCGGGCCGGCCGGGGGCGGGGGGAGGGACCGGAAGTCCCGGGCCCTCCGGATGCAGCTGCGGCGGAGGGAGGGCGCGTCCTGCCGGCTTCCGCTTCTCGAGCCGGTGGTGGCGACGGGAGCCTCTCGGTACCTACGGACGTGAAGCCGCTGCTCGCGAGGAGACGAGCCCCGCCGGCTCGGGACGAGGCGGAGTCCGAGCTCCGGGTCCCGTTGGAGGCTTGCAGGACCTTCGGTGTGATATGCACCGGGGAGTGCAGAACACAGAGCCGCTGTTCGTTCTAATGGCTTCACAGGTAACATCTTCCCAGGTGGAGGTGTCAGGGACAACTGGAGACTGAATTCAGGAGTGTTCATTGCGGCTGAGTGTTAAACTCCTTTCCAAGGGGCTTCTCGGAGGAAGAGACCCCTGATGTGTGAACTGCTCCATCCTCGGGAAGTAAGCCGAACACAGTCCACAAATGGCTCAAGGTTCTGGACTCTTTCATCTGGGGAAGGAATCCTGCGGGTTAGGCCGCCCTCGTGTACAAATGCATCCATTCATTCACCCATAGCTTGCAAATATATTCAGATTGAGCACCAACTGTCTGCCATGCACCATGTATGTTAGGTGCGGGGGTGGGGGGTATACAGCAGTGAAAGACTGAACCCAAGACTCGGAACTATGTGGAAAATGATGGAGTGTAAAATTTCATTTCTCTACTTATAATAACCGACACCAGCAACACACGGTGTCATGGTATGAGGAACATATCACAGAGATGCTTCATTTAACCTGAAGTGTGTAAAGTCATTCTGGAGTTAGCCAGGTTTAGCCAAGACCTGAAACACTTAACTGGCTGGGTGGGGATGAGCTGGAGGGGAAAGGTAGAATAACCAAGTATACCAGCATGTGCTCTGGTGGTGCTTTGAACATGACCTCAAAGCTCCGTGGCACTCTTGTCTACACAAAACACAGCTCTCACCTCAAAGAGAATAAGAGAGTTTATTCTTGAGCCAAATACAAGAGACCATGGCCTAGAAACTCAGATTCAGGTTGCCCCAAATAACATGTTCCAATGTAGAAGCAGTTTCATGAAGTTTTTATAGTTCCAGAGCAAAACAAAGTCATAAAGTGTTTTTCCAAGTACATTGGTGGGAACATCAGACAGGCTGGTTACAGCAAATGATGAATATCGCTGTAAAAGGTCTCAGATGCTGTCTGGTGACATTCTTAACTTTTGCATTGGTGGAAGCTAGTGGCCTGCAAGTTAATGCCTTCCAAAGGTTTCACCTGATAATCAACAGCATGTTAGTTCAGACACAGAATTGGGCAATGAGTGGCTATTCAGGAGACTAAAGAAAGTCCAAGATAAGCCGGTCATGGTGGCGCATGCCTTTAATCCCAGCACTTGGGAGGCAGAAGTAGGAGGATCGCTGTGAGTTCGAGGCCACCCTGAGACTACAGAGTGAATTCCAGGTCAGCATGGGCTAGAGCGAGACCCTACCTTGAAAAAAAAAAGTCCAAGATAATTTTGGCTCTGAATTTTCAACATTCTAGTTCTTCACAATCACAAACATTTAATCAACCTTGTAGAATCTTAACATATATGTGACTCTTTTTTGTTTTTCTGGCAACTGCAGTTTAAACTTCCTTCCCTAGCATATCAGTGAGCTTTGTAATAACTGCTTTGGCAGATTTTTACATTAGGTTGGATTCAGGGCATAACAGAAATCAAAGTAACAGCAGCTGTAATAAAGCAGAGGCAGATGGGAGGTTCTGTGCAGATAAGGATGGGCATGCTCAAAGACCAATGGTTGTTCTTTCTACTTGTGCCTCTTCATCCTTGGAGGTTTATCCTCATATCTTCATCCAAAATGGCTCTCTGGGGGTTGGGGAAGATAGCTCAGTGGGTAATGATACTTGATTGGAGAGACCTCAAGCCTGGGTTTGATTTCCCAATACTCATGTAAAGCCAGACACACAAGATGGTACATGCATCTGGAGTTAGTTTGTAGTGGCATGAGGCCATGGTGCTCTCGTTCACCCTCTCTGCTCCCAAATAAATAAAATTTACAACAAACAAACACAAAATGGCTCTCCAAAATATTTTCATTCCGGAGGGATGTGCCTGGTGTAGTGGTGCACTTTAATCTCAGCACTCAGGAGGCAGAGGTAGGAAGATCTTCATGAGTTTGAGGCCAGTCTGGGACTACAAAGTGCATTCCAGGTCAGCCTGGGCTAGATTGAGATCATATCTGAAACACCACCACCACCACCCACCACAAAAAAAGGAAGAACGTGTGCGACCTAACCTAGCTGCATGGAAGTCTGAAAATTACAGTTTTCAATCTAGGAAGACATAAACCCAACTAAAAATTGAGTTTTCTGTGTGTATAGAAAAGAAGAATGCAGGGCTGGAGAGATGGTTCAGCAGTTGAGGCACTTGCTTACAAAGCATGATGGCCCAAGTTCAATTACCCAGTCTCCATGTAAAGTCAGTGGCACATGTGTCTGGAGTTTGTTTGCAGTAGCAGGAGGCCCTGGCATGCCCATTCTGTTTCTCTTTTGCTTGCTCTCTTCTATTCTCTCTGCTTGCAAATAAATAAAAATGTTTTTAAATTTTATTTATTTATTTTTATTTTTTTGGTTTTTCTAGGTAGGGTCTCACTTTAGCCCAACTGACCTGCAATTCACTATGTAGTCTCAAGTGGCTAGGGTGATCATCGTACCTCTACATCCCAAGTGCTGGCACTACACCCAACTTAAATATATATATATTTATTTGTTTATTTATTTATTTGCAAGCAGAAAGAGAAGAGAGACAAATGGAGAAAATGTGCAAACCAGGGCCTCCAGCTGCTGCAAACGAACTCCAGATAAATGTGCCCCTTTGTGCATCTGGCTTAACGTGGGCACTGGGAAATTGAACCCAGGTGATCAGTCTTTGAAGGCAAGCCCCTTAACTGCTGAGCCATCTCTCCAGCCCAATATTTTTTTTTTTTAGAAAAGAAGACTATGATATTGATATTGATGGGTAAAATTTAAAGGAGGTGCCTTCCACCACCTAGAGAAAATCAAACTACAAATAAATTGAATAAATGAAGCCAGAGAACAACCAGGAGGGAAGGGAGTTCCTGAGGAGGAGGGCTGCTTCATTTTCCTCCTGTAATCTAGTGGTACTCTAGTGGCTCTGAATGGAGCATTTGTTCAAAACACAGCCCTGCCTTTGAGAAGCAGCCTTCCCCTATTTACTCTTCCTGTGAGATTCCCCAAGACCCTCATATCTGCACCACCTCTTGCTGCTGTGGAAAAAGCGTGTGGCTATCATTTCAGCCACTAGTGACATCATGCAGCATAGGTCTGAGATAAAGCGGGCTCAAGGTCTGATGTATGCTGTTCCACAGAGAGCACTTATTAAGCATTTGTAACATTGTTCACATACGTACTGGGAATTGATCCCAGGGTCTCACACCTGCCAAGCACATGCTTACCACTGTGCTGCACCCCCAGTCCTCAAAGGGTTGTTTTCTTTATTCGAGGTAGGGTCTTACTCTAGCCTAGTGTTTCTGTCAAATTCCCAAGTGATTCTGATTACTTACTTGTGCTTCACTGTGACTACAGTACCTCCAGAAACACCTAAAGGGAGGGAAGGTTTGTTTTGGCTCACGATATCAGAGGGTTTCAGTCCATCATAGAGTATAGCAATACAACTCATTCTATGGCGGAGGAAATGTGTGACTGAGGCTGTCCCGTCACCACAGACCAGGAAGCAGAGAAGCAAATAGGAAACGGAGGTGGACAGAACTTTAAAGCCCACTCCTAAGTGACCTATTTTTATAAGTTATGCCCACCCCCTAAGGGTCCACGTGCTTTTAAAACAGTGACACCAGATGAGAAAAAAAAATATCTAAAAGGAGCCTATGAGGAACATTTCAGATTCAAATCATGACAGTTGTTGACCTGGAAACCACATTTGGAAAACTACTAATAGAATGGACGCCCCGGACTCCTGAAATGAAAACATCTGGAATTTGGTGATCTGAGATGGAGACAAGGGGAAGGTGGATCCTCAGAAAGAACCATGCATGTTCTGAGTCCACAGGAAGTTCAACTCCCACTTGTAGCTCCCAAAGGGAAAGGTATCACAGCTTTACAGCTAGCATGCTCAGATAACCAGAAGTCTCCCATGCTCCCCCTTTTCAATTGATTGAGACAGAATTTAGGACTCAGGGACTTTACAAAATGCTGTGTGATCTGCCTTTACTGGGGAAAGAAGAAAGGACTAGAATCCTTCATGTTCTTGCTTTTTAAAAAAAAAAATTTGAGAGAGAGAAAAAGGCAGACAGAGAATGGGCCTCCATCCAATGCAAATGAACTCCAGATGCATGCACCCTCTTGTGCATCTGGCTTTATATGGGCAGTGGGGAATCAAACTCAGTCCTTCCGCATTGCAGGCAAATGCCTTAACCACTAAGCCATCTCTTCAGACCAAAATTTATTTTTATTTTTCATTTAAAAAATATTTATTTGCAAGCAGAAAGAGAGCATGGGTAAGCTGGAACCTCTAGCCCATTGCTAATGAACTCAGATGCATGCACCACTTTGTGCATTTGGCTTTATACGGCCACTGGTGGAATTGATCCCTGGTCATTAGGCTCTGGAGGCAAGCATCCTACTGCTGAGCCCGCCATCCCCCCCCCTTTTTTTTTTTTTTTTTTTTTTTTGGTTTTTCAAGGTAGGGTCTCGCTCTAGCCCAGGCTGACCTGGAATTCACTATGTAGTCTCAGACTGGCCTTGAACTCATGGTAATCCTCCTACCTCTGCTTCCCAAGTGCTGGGATTAAAGGCATGTGCCACCACGCCCAGCTTCCTTTTTTTAAATTTGAGACAGAGAGAGAGAGAGAGAGAGAGAGAGAGAGAGAGGAAGGAGAGAGTACAGGTGCTCCAGGGCCTCCTGCCACTGCAAATAAACTCCAGATGCCTGCAGCACCTCATGCATTCAGTTTTATGTGGGTACTGGGGAATCAAACCCAGGCTATCAGGGTTTGCAAGCAAATACCTTTACCACTGAGCCACCTCTCCAACTCCCTTGCCTTTACTCTTATATGCTACATCCTCAGCTATGGGACTCACATATGCTGTGTTGTGCTGGTAGCAAACTTTCTGTTCTGTTGCTCTCCTTGGCTTTCTAAATACCAGGGAATTCTGTGTAGCTCTAAATGATCTCTCTCAGATGCCTTTGGGCTGAAGAATAAACCTTAAATATTCATATACTCTAATATTTGTTCATTAGATCACAGTGGCCAGAAACAGTGACCCATGGCTCTAGGGGTAGTCATAAAGCAATGTGTATCAAGGAGCAAGACAAGTAATTCAACCACCCCTGAGGGTCAGGAAAGGGCTCTTCATGCTCCAGTAGGTCTACGGGAGGCTGACTCAGCTGCAAATGTGTGAGGCCTCAGGTTTCATTACCAGCACTACAAGAAGAGAGAGGGAGAGAGAGAAATGGAAAGGAAAGAGGGAGAGGAAGGAAGGAGGGAAAAGGTAGAAATGCAATGCTAGATGTTTTCATGCACTGATTATAAAATCCTTATCTTAACATCAGAGCCACAACAGAAGTAGATCTTGCTGACCAATTCCCCCCTTCCTCCATGGTCTGAGTTGAAAAGAGTAAGGAGCCATGCCTCAGCCACTCTGGACCTCTGTCAATTACAGATCAGTTAAAAAAAAACTACTCCAGGGCTTGAATTCCAAACTTACCATGAAAAGTACTATTGCAGTCATCTCTGTGTTGCTGGACAAACGCCCGACCAAAAGCAGCTCATAGGAGGAAAGGGGCTTATTTCAGGCCCACAAAGTCCAGGCATACACCGTCAGTGGTGGAAGAAGCTGGCTCGTTTCCATAGATCCAAGCACCAACAGCCAGCCTTACAAACCCTCCAGAGCTCAAAGTGCTCCCCACACACCTTAAGGCTGGACTCCAAGATCTGCCCTCAGTGCCATGCCCTCTATAGCAGTGATCTGCATACTAGTGCCCAACAAGGAAGTTTAATCAAAAACGCTTGAATCTATGATCCCATACATTCAAACTACCACAGATACCAATTCCAGAAAGGCTGTGTTACACTAGATATTTTCTCAGAAGGCACCATGTTGGAGATGATGTGTTTCCTCACGAGTCCAACAAGAGCCATTTGTCCTTTATTATTGTTAAAATGTATATGTGTATTTTTATGTATGTGGGTATTTGTGGGGGGGGCAGACAAGGACAGCCTTGGGCGTTACATCTCAGGAACTCTTGTTCATCTTTTTTTTTTTTTGCAAGCAAGTAATTTTAACTGCTATGCCATCTCCACAGCCCCTTGCAAACTTGTTCAACCACTATGGAAAGCAGTATGGAGGCACCTGTATAGGATAGATATTGAGCTACCAATGGACCCAGCTATCCCTCTACTGGGCATCTTCCCCCAAGATTCCTCACTGAAGCACAGAGACATTTACTCAACCATGTTTATAGTAGCTCAATTCATAATAGCAAAGAATTGGAATCAGCCCAAATGCCCATCACTGGATGAATGGATATCAAAGTTATGGTATATAAACACTATGGAATTCTACAAAGCTGAAAGGAAAAAATGACATAATGAAATTTAAAGAAAAGTGGATGGACTTGGAGCAGATCATTCTTAGTGACCTCACACAAGAGCAGAAAGCCAAGCGCCACATATTTTCCCTCATATGCGGTTCCTAACTGGGTTAAGCCTGAACATTAAGATAACCTGTCAGTGAACTGAGACTGTAAAAGGGAATGGAAAGAATTGGGGGGGGTCGGAGGGTGGGGGACTCATACAATAAACTAAACTAATAATGAATCGACGCCATAAAATCCTAACTTTCATACAGGAAGCTCCTGAGGAAGCTGTGGGCACCAACTGATAAGAGGAGCCATGAATAGAATGGGAGGAAGCCTAACCCCAAGAAAAATTTCAGGCCTGCATCTCCCTGTCCCAGTTATTGGTTCCTTCCCACACTGAGCTGTTGATCAAAGAGACCCACAGGGTCCCCCAAATGGGACAGACTTCGGTCAAAGGTCTTGAGTACCTGCCCCAGGCCTAAGGTAAGACCCTATTGCTGAAGAAATCACAGAGTGTCATCAACACTAAGAGATCCTGCTAGATCCAGAATGGTAACCAGCTCCCAGATGGTAGCATGTGTAGCACTGGAAGGTGTGGCATGAGCTGCCAGGGGAAATTGGTCAGTGATATTTGGAGAAAGCAGAGATCAGTGATATACAATATAGACAGTTGTCACAAGAATGCTGAACACATGGCTATATGGAAGAGACCCGTAAGTTAAGAAATGCTCATCTGTGTAATAGTGGCACTAAGCCTAGGAGGATATTCAGCGGTTTACTGATTGACTAAGAGATCTGCTCAGTGATAAAGAATCCTTAACTGGAACTGGGATCCATGGCATAATCCTATGGGGACCAAGAACCCAGGCTCCAAGGGGAAACTCCCAGTATCAGAGAGCTATAGAGAGGCTACACCCATTAGATTCTTGCCAAAACTGTGTGTGTCTCATGTAGCTTACATTGATTTCACTCTCCCATGAAGATTCTGTTTGTATTTTTCAGAAGACAGTGAGAGAGCCGGGGACAACTCAATTCCACCAACAAGACATGGGATGATGGCTGATATCCTGACAGGAGATGAACCACCCTTGGCCTTTCACACAGGGCCCAAATGAAACCTATGAGAAAGTGACAAGATAAACAGGAGACCAATCATCACAGCAAGTCTGATAACCCATGAAAGGTCAATACAGACACCAATGATATCCAACACAACCCAAAGCAGAAATCAAGAGACACTTAAGATCTCAGCAATAAACCAAACTTAAAACTCACCCACCATGACTCAAGGAACTGAGTGAAAGAGGGGGCAGGAAGAAAGTAAAGCTATGGTGGGGGAGAATATCCAGAGACATTGCCCCCCTCAGCAACAACACACAACGGGGGAAGAAAAAAAACTGGCTACCTCTGGTGCAGTTCATAACCCCTAACCTATGGACAGATCCAGGATGAGCACCGAGGAGGGACTCCAGAGGGGTAGTGGACAGAGGAGGGAAATGGCACCTTCACAAGATTTGCTCATACAATGTATATACTTACTCATAATAAAGATATTTTAAAAAATTTTTAAATTACTAATAAATTTTAAAAATATATTAGTAGAGAATTAGGATAGAGTCCTCAAAATATTTTACAAAATTAAATTGTTTTATATTCAATAAAATTCTGTAAGGGCCAATAAAATGAATACTTTGGCCTCCATGAAACTGAGTACCTAAGTTCAGAGCCTCAGACACACACACACACACACATTTGTTCTTTTTGCTCAGTATTGCTTTGGCTACCCTGGTTTATTTTTTTGTCATCCATATGAATTTTAGGACTATTTACATTCTGCTAAGCATGACTTTAGTATTTTGACAAGCACTGTGTTGAATGCAGGTGTCTGTGGGGTAATGGCAACATTTTAATGAGATTGAAATTTCCAATCTATGAATATAGGATATCTTTACATACTTTTGTGTCATTTTTGTTTCTTTCATGGGTGTTCTGTGATTTTTCACTGTAGAGATCTGTAATTAAGTTTACTCCAGGAAATTTTATTTAGTTTTTTTTTTTTTTTGAGGTAGGATTTCATTCTAGTCCAGGCTGACTTGGAGCTAACTCTGTAGTCCCAAGCTGGCCTCAAACTCACAGAGGTCCTCCTACCGCTACCTTCTGAGTGCTGGGATTAAAGGTGTGTACCTCCACACCTGGATTTTTAATTTAATTTAATTTTACTTTATTTTGGAGACAACATCTCATGATGTAGCCCAGGCTGTCCTTGAGGTCCTTGAAAATCCTCTGCTTCAGCCTCCCAAGTGCTTGTGAAGAAGACCTGAGAATGAGAGTGTCTTTGAGGCTGAAAAAACAAAACCCCCAAATAGTTGAGGGACAAAATGGGCCATTTCCTCAGTGACTCAGGGTGCTAGCTTCGCACGTCCTGCGCTGTAGGGTGAGTGTGTCCACGCCTAGCAGTAGTGTCCACTGTCAGGAATTATGATTTAGTTGAGGCGCTTGTGGGAAGTATTGTACTAGATCCTTTCAGGAGAAGCAAAGCCCAAGTGCATTGTGTAGGGAAAGAAACTATTCAAATGAACACTGTTTTCTGCAACTATCCTGCAGCCATTTGGTTGCTTATATTTAGCCCTTGGTTCAAGATTTGCCTTTTGGGGAAATACTGGACAAGTCTCATTTTTTATGTGATAACAGTCTGAATATTTCTTCATGGGGCATTTTGAAACAGACTCACTCTAGCCCAAGCTCACCTGGAACTCACTCTATAGCCAGGCTGGTCTTGAACTCATGACAATTTTTTTAACCTCATGTATGTTCCTTGTCTTTCAAGAGCTAGGATTAAATGCATGAGTTACTACACTCAGCATATTTAAAGCTACTTATACTTCAGTTGAAATACCATTATTTCATTTATTGGGCATTTGTTAACATTTTTATTTGCAAGGGGAGAGAGAGAGAATGGCTGCTGCAAACAAACTCCAGATACATGCACCACTTTGTGCATCTTTATGGGTACTGGGGAATGAAACCTAGGTCTAGCCTATTTTGAATTATTTAAAAATGATATTTTGTGGGCTGGAGAGATGGCTCAGAGGTTAAGGCACTTGCCTCCAGTGCCTAAGGCCCAGGGTTCAATTCCCTAGTACCCACATAAGCCAGGCCCACAAGGTGGTGTCCCTGATGCGCTCTCTCTCTCTGATTGAAAATGAATAAATAAAATAGTTTAAAAAATTATATTTTGTGGGCTGGAGAGATGGCTCAGTGGTTAAAGCACTTTCTTGTAAAGCCTAATGATCGGGTTGGATTCGGAGATGTGGCCAGTACCCACGTAAAGCCAGATGCACAAAGGGATGCACACATCTGGAGTTTGTTTGCAGTGGCTGGAGGCCCTGGAGTGCCCCCCTCTTTATACTTGCAAATAAATAAATTAAAAATATTAAAAAGAGGCACTTGCATCATAGGGTTGGTTTGAGATAATGCAGGAAGAAGGTGCAGAAAAGAAATCAATTAATTTATTATATTTGCTCATTAGAACAGATTACTTGCTTGACCATCAAACCTCCAGAGCGCACCCTGCTGGTTGGTTAGTGGGAAAACAGGCTCTCCCATCCATGGTGGGAGGGAGAGTGTTTTGGTTCCTCCTCTGGCCTAACTCCACATCTAGGAATTTACTTCTTTTAACAATGATATGTACATGTTGCCCTACTGTGCACTGTGTATAACAGCAAAGCACTTGGCCAGCTATGTGTCGTTCACAACAAATGTTCTCCAAAATCTAGAGTTAAATGAAAAAAGATGTATATGGGATGGCCAGGCTGCCACCTGTGAACCAGAGTCATTGCAGATTCATTGACCTTAAGATGTACCACTGGGAATTACAGACCACTGCTCATTAAGCTGCATGATGATCAGAATTTACTATGTCACAGCTTGCTTGCTTAGACATGGGTTTGTATATAACCTATTTGGGGCATAGACAAAAAGGAAAATAATACATGAAATAAATAGGTTAAGGTCTTGGTGACATAATGATTGCTTGGTTGTATAATGCATTCTAATTTTGAAGGGGTTAGGTTGTGGGAAAGCTCAGTGGTTAAAGGCTTATGCTTGCAAAGTCTGTCAGCCTGGGTTAAATTCCCTAGCATTCATGTAAAGTCAGATGGGTGTTCATTCAAAGCACCTAACAACCCTGCATCACACACACATACATGCAAAAAGTAAAAATTAACCAATGAGATTGCTCAGCGGTTAAAGGCACTTGCTTGCAAAGCCTGCTGGCCCAGTATCTATGTAAAGCCAGATGCACAGAGTGGCACAGTGTCTGTAGTTCGTTTGCAGTGGTGGGAGGTCCTGGGCCCCCCTCTTTGTAGAAGTACAGGTATAAACCCAGGAAGTCTGGAAAGACACAAGAACCTCACTGTGGGAAGGGAAGGAAGGACATTTCTGAAACAGGAGATGAAGTAGAAGGGAGGTTAATTTTTTTTTTAAACTTGCCTAGTGTGGTGTACACCTTTAATCCCAGCATTAGGGAGGCAGAGGTAGGAGGATCGCCATGAGTTCGAGGCCACCCTGAGACAAATGCATGCGCCACTCAGAAATGCCATCCACCTCCTTTGAGACAGTGTCTCTCATTGGCCTGGTGCTCACCAATTAGGCTAGACTGGCTAGCTAGTGAGCCCCAGGGATCCTCCTGTCTCTGCCTCCCCAGTGCTGGTAGTGAAAGGGCTTGTGACTGACCACACCCAACATGTTTACTCAGGTTCTGAGGATTGAATTGAGGTTTGTGCGGCAAGCAGATTACTGATTGAACTATCTCCCCAGCACCCTGGGACTTGATGTAAATAAGCTTATGACATAGAGGGCACAAGAACGGAGTTAGATGATCCTTGCTTTAAATCTCAGCTCTGTCATTTGTTAGTTCATGTCCTTGGCTTACTTCCTCTCTTTGTTCATTGATCAAACAGATATTGAATTTATAGGTTGCCTGTTATTTATAAGGCACTCAGGGGCTGGAGAAATGGCTCAGCGGTTAAAGGCATTTGCTTGCAAAGCCTGCTGGCCTGGGTTTGATTCCCCAGTATCCATGTAAAGCCAGATTCACAAAGTGGTGCCTATGACTGGAGCTGGTTTGTAGTGGCAAGAGGCACACCCATTCATTCTCTCTCTGCTTGCAAAAAAATTTTAAGGTTAAAATATAAGGCACTGAGTTTCTTCCTCTGAGTATGGGTGAATTAGAGCACGAGTGTTGAATTAAGGAGATCATACCTAGTAAAGTGCTCAGTGCCTGGCCTGGCATCAATGGCAGCTGTGACCTCCATAAAGTTCTTCCTAGGGGTCAAATGCTTTACAGGCATCTCTGACCCCCGCAGTATGGGAGGAGGGAGATACTATTATTTATCTAATGGATGAACCCAAGACTCAGAGATGACTCCTTTAAGTCACACCTGATAGGAAATGGAACCCAAGTTCAAAGCCTTATCTGCCTGTCCAAACCTTTAGCTGCCCATTAGCTTTGACTCTTGAGAAAGGGAAATGCTTTTCCTCTGTCAATGAACTAATCCTGAGAGCTGGGAGCTGTGGCTCAGTGGGTAAAGTACTGGCTGTGAAAGCATGAGACCTGTGCTTGTATCCGCAGCTATGGAAGCGAGGCAGTGCATGCCTGTCCTCCCAGTGCAGCAGGGGTGGAAACGGGGATGTCCAGGGCTTGCTGTCTAGCCAAAATGGTGAGTTCCAGGTTTAGTGAAAGACCCTGTCTCAAAAAATGCAATTGAAGCTGGGCATGGTGGCACACGCCTTTAATCCCAGCACTTGGGAGGTAGAGGTAGGATGACTGTGAGTTCAAGGCCAGCCTGAACAACAGAGTGAGATCCAGGTCAGCCTGGGCTAGAGTGAGACCCTACCTCAAAAAAAAAATGTGATTGAGAAAAACTCTGATATCGACCTCTGGCCTTCACATGCATGTGCACACATGTGCACACACACGGGCATGCATAGACATGTATGTGCCCCCACCCCTACAGAGACAATCTGTAGTCACCCTCACAATCCAGCTCCTGGTGCCACTCTTCTGGGAAGTCTTCTTTGCCACCTCTGTCCTTGGGCCTTTCCTGCAGCAGTAGAGCTGGACACCAAAGATTCAGTGGAATTCCGTCCACTTTCCCATGTGGGAATTTCACTGTGCTGAGCAGGTGTTGTCAAACTAAATAAAGTACAAAGTTCATCATCAAATCATGGCAGTGGTTGGCATTATCGGTGGTAGCTCAAGGCCTAGTCCTCGCATCAAAGGTCTTGAGTGCTCAGTAGAGGGTAACAGGTGGGGCAAGTGCTGGGGCATTTTCACGCCATACCACACCCCCTTAGCACACCCGTTTTCACACTTCCTTAATTTCTGCAGGAAGAACAGGAAGCTGATGACCTGTACAGACACCGCTCAGGTGAGGAAGGGACCATTTCCAAGTGCATATTACACAGGGCACTTCCATCCTTTTCATAAGAATGTCTCAGGCTGGAGAGATGGCTCAGCGGTTAAGGCACTTGCCTCCAGTGCCTAAGGCCCCGGGTTCAATTCCCCAGGACCCACATAAGCCAGACCCACAAGGTGGTGGCCCTGGTGCATTTCTCTCTCTCTCTCTCTCTCTCTCTCTCTCTCTCTCTCTCTCTCTCTCTCTCTCTCTCTCTCTCTGTATCTCTCTGCTTGAAAATGAATAAATAAAAATATTTTAAAAAAAAGAATGTCTCATCTTAGGCTCTTTGGCAGAGGGGATGGGATACGACTGCAAGCTTCGGGATCATTAAGAGACTTGCTGCAAGAACTGGCCGAAGACCTAGTGTGCACACAAGCAATCGAGTACACACACACATACACAGCCCACACATACGACACAAGCAAAACAAAAACATTAATTCCAGCACTTAGGAGACAGAGGTGGGAGGATCGAAGTGAGTTTGAGGCCAGGTCAGCCTGGGCTAGAGACCCTGCCTCAAAAAACAACAAAAACAAAAAGGTCTCATCTCCATTACAGTTTCATCTGCCCAGTTACTTGCTGAAGATGTCAGGCCATGTGTCAAGTGCTCTGGAGGCTGGAGGAGGTGGCGGTGATAGTGAAGGCCCAAGGAAGTAAACACAAATCAAGAGTATATGCTGTGTCACAGAGGAGGCTCCTAAAGCAAGGCACAGGGTTGGAGGGTGGTAGGCAAGAGCAGGTCCTGCAGGAAGAGTGGGGAGCTCTTGACTTTTGAGGAAAGGGATGTGGTTAACATGGTGAAAGGAGCCCTCCACTGGGCGAGATCAGAGGCAGAGGAGCCATGGAGGCTGTCCTGGGACAATTGGTCCTTGGAACACTTGCTGATGGGCTGGATGCAGCACTGAGGGAGGAAGCTATGGAAGCACCATGGAGGAGCTGGCTCAGAATGGGATCGGGAGAGATTCGAGCTTAACAGCCACAGACCACGAGACAGGAGTTATATCCAAGAAGGAAGACCTTCTATTTGGGCCTGGGAGTGGGTGTCAGATGGCAATTTCCTTGGGTATACTGGTGGTTAGGATGGAGAGAACAGAAAGGAACCAGCTGCTTCCCTTGAACTCCAGCTCACCTAGAAGTCTGGCAGGCAAGGGCATGCTCTGTACTGCTGGTGGGCAGGAACTAGCTAGTGACCCTCTGGAAGGCACAGTGTTAGCATCATCCAAAGCCAAGATGTGTTTAGTCCTAGTCCATATGCCTGCTTCCTCCCATGGTCCTCTTCTAAGGAAGCAACCACAAACCATCTACCACCTCTCCCAGTGATGAGCTTAAACTGCACTTGTTACAAAGGGCATCTGGGTGTAGCGGAACAAGCTTGTAATCCCAGCACTTGGGTGGCACAGGCAGGAAGATCACCAAATTTGAGGCCAGTCTGAGCTACACAGTGAATCCCAGCCAAGCCAGGTGGGTGGCCTCATGGTTATAGTTAACTTACCTATACACTGATGAATCTGGACACAGGCCAGGCATTGTCGTACCTTTCAGGGTCCATTTGGTATTAGGTGACTCCCCTACTCACCATGCAACGCTGGTTCCAGCCTTGGTTCAGCAGCCCAGGACTAGTGGTCAAGTATCCCGTAGAAGCCCAAGATGTTTCCATCTGAGATGCCAGAAAAGAAGCCTGGTTCTGGAAACAGCCTTCCCGGGAGTAGAGCCCACTCTATCCATACCCTCCGGCCTTGAAGCAGGTGCAGGTCTATCCGAACCACATCTACCATAGGGCAGGTTGGAGATCTGAGGGCTTTTGCAAACTATTCTAGAGGATGTGTATGTAGGCAAGGCCACGGGGTGGAGGGCATTAGAGCCTGGGCTCTGGGAGCTGGCAAGCAGCATCTTATCACCACCTGTGGCCTGGGCATTACTATAAACTGCAACCCTGTGACGTACTGAAGCATTTAATTTAGCTGCTGCCAACTTCCTTTCAAGCAACCCAATATAAAGTACAGAACTCCATTGTCTTCATTCTGGTTTTTATTTTATTTTGAAGTACTGGGGATGGGGGATGAACCAGGGTCTCACACATGCTAGGCAAGTGATGTACCACTGAACTATACCCCCAGAACAAATACAATTTTAGTTCTTAAACGATTTGAATGTCTTTTTTGTTGTTGTTGGCAGCAGTGTTGGGATTGAACCCAGAGGCTTGTGCATGCCATCACTGAACTCCATCTTCAGGCTCCTTATTCTGGTTTAAATGGACAAGGTGACAATTTTTTTTCATACCCTTGTTTCTGGTCACCTGTCTGCTGCAGAGAACACCATAGCAGGTGCTACAAGCTTAGCAGGCCTTGTTTGTCCAGTTTGGGATTGGAAGCACCAGACCAAAGCCCTTTTTCTGGGTGGGTCTTAGCAGCTGTGAGTGGATGTCTGTTTGGGGCCTAGCTCAGAGCAGAGTGTGAAGAAACAAAGAGTGGTTGGTGACAGTGGCTTGGAAAGAAGACTGGGACATATAATGGCACACAACCAGGGAGTCAGTCGATCCTTGGTTCATAATAGGGAGGCTTGAGGTTCCACTTGAGACCCCAACTACCCTTCTCCTTATACCCACAAGGAAGCAAGCTTATGGAGTGGAGGTCTTCACCAGGCGAGGATGTGGCCTAAGCTATAGTCAGATGTCAGAGGGCAGGGAACAACTGTAAAGCAGAATGCATGAACCCAGGTCACATGCAGACAACAACACAGTTAAGGGTGCTTGTGACAAGGACTCCCATTCCCTTCAACACTTCATCTGCCACACAGCACTAGAGAATAGCGCAGGGACACTTTGCTTCTGTTTTTCTTTTAGGCCAAGACTGGACTCACGTCGGCTTGTACCATACCCCAGTGAAGAAATACTACACTTACTTCTAAGGTGGAGTAAACAAAGTAAATGACAGCAACCAGGAACAGAGAGAGAGGAGAGAGAGGAGAGAGAGAAGAGAGAGAAGAGAGAGAGAGAGAGAGAGAGAGAGAGAGAGAGAGAGAGAGAGAGAGAGAGAGAGAGAGACAGACAGACTTGGGTGGCAAGGGAGATGAGAAAGTACTTTCACCGGAAGGGAGTTGGGTGCATCCAGCTCTTATATTCCAGGAGACTGGCCGCTGTGCAGTTTCGCTGGGGCAATGAGATGTCCTTGTGGAAGTGGGCTGTGAAGCCTTTTCCTGCATGTCTCCCTTGTTCTTCCCCTTTAAAGGGGGAAATCCTCCACACAGCAATCTTTGGGGTTGTAGGAAGAACACACTACAGATGGAAGTCCCCTCACCATGCCCCAAGATAAATACTATTTTTACAGCAATTGAATTCAGCTCCAGTGGGAGTTTCTGTACAATATGATGGTGATATTCTGTCTTTTTTGGTTTTTATTTTTTCTTTAAAGTCCATTGATCATCACAAAAAAAAAAAAAAAACAGGAAATGCAACTAAGGAGAAAATTAATGTCCAACTGAAGTCTAAGAACCCAGAGCTACGATAAGACGTGGCACTGGAAGGCAGGGTGTGCACAGGGGACAGAAGGGGTGATCCCCCCGGGGCATGGCTGTGGCCACAGGAGACACAGGAGGGAAGCGAGGCAGCAGCAGGGCGGCTATGTCAACCGCTGCACGATGACAGCGTTGAGCAGGTTGGCTTCCTTCAGGGTCTGGCTCTCATCAGCCAGCTCTTTGTTAGGGAAAGTCGTCATAAGAACAAAGCTGGTGGCTGCCATGGCCGGCCGGGCATCCACAATGAAGAGTCGGATGTCGCTGATCCTGGAGGAGTAAGTGGGGAGGTGGTGAGCAGTGTTTTCTGCTGCTTTTGGAAGGACACTTCCTGATTCCCTTCTCCCACAAACCCCAGAGTAGATTAGCTGTCACCTGGAAGCATATCAGATCAGTTCTTCCCCTGCTAAAAGCTCCCTTCTTCCTTGGGATAAACAAGTGAAGGTTAGCTTTATTTTGCCCCCCCTTCCTTCATTCTCTTTTCTCCTTCCATACCCTCTGCCTCCCTTTTCATAATCCTAACCACACCATACGACTCCTCCCAAGGCAGCCTCTACTGATCCTGGTCTTGGCCAAGGCACTGATCTGAGTTTATAAGCAGACATTTCTGGAACAAACTGAGTACTACCTCTTCCTGTAGACCATGAATCCCACCACTAGGATAGAAATGTCTCCTTTGTGTCACATGGAGATGTTCAAACTATCTACCAGCAACTCCTCAGTCCCAGACATCCATTTTTGGAATATTGTCCTAAACCTAGGGTTACAAGGATGGAGTCACCTGAAACAGTATTCTTTTCTAGAGTCAGTCAACAGAAGTCTTTCTGCTTTCAGGCAGCAGTGGCTCATGGGAGGGCTTGCATGTAAAAGAAGCAACCCAGGTGTGTGCCTTGGGTGAGCAGCAGTCACGGTGTGGTTAATTAGTAAACGGGGTCACACCCTCCTCACAGAGGGAAACTCGAGGAGGCAGTCAAATGTCCTTAGAATCTGTGGGCCGTGTCACCTTCACCCCACAGGTGGCCTGGTCACCACTCCAGGACTACCTACCTAACTACTCCCTGGCCCAGTTAGCAGATCACAGATGCAATTCAGACCCACTGTTCTGGAGAACCCTGGCAGCAGTCCTAGAAGACGACCAGTGACAGTCCCCTATTTTTCTTTAAATCTTTATTATCCATATTTAGAGACACTGTATGAACAAATAATATGTTAGTATCCCCAATTTCCCTCCTCCCTGCCACCAATCAGCTGGGTCCTCCTCCATGGGCAAACTGGATCAGTCCATGGGGTAGGGGGTTATGGATAGCCTAGGAGTCAACCCGGTTCCACCCCCCTTTGTATGTTGTTGCTGAGGGGGTAATGTCTCTGGAAATTCTCCTCCACCAACGATTTTCAACAGTCCCCTATTTTTAAAATCAAGGAGGTACTTAGTCCTGATCAGCCCACATGGGCTGAGACAGTAGAGCAGGTATTTCCAAAATTCTCAAAGACTAAATCCAGGAAAGCCTTAGAGCCTAGTGGTTTTCAGAAGCTGTGGTTGGGGGGACCAGAGGGTAGGGTATGGCTACTATACCCTTTCTCCCTTCTATAGCCACAGAAGTTCTAATTTGGTCTATTCTATCTGATTGATACGTAATTGATTTGCATGTAACTGAACAAAAAATATGGTGGCTAAATCGTGGAGGATGGGGAACGAGAGGCGCAGGTGGGATGTAAGCAGTCCCTGGCTACACTGATGGAAGAGTGGGTCCAGGGCCAAAAGGCTTTAGACTCATAGATCACCCCAACCCACCGCCTCCTCCAGGGAAGGCACGACATCCCTGCCAGTGTTCAGACAAAAGACAGGAACCTCTTCTTATATATCTTCGTCCGTCTCTGGGATACCACTAGAAAACAGACAATGCTAGAAAAAGATAGGCAAGATAGTGTAAGTACCTGTGGCTGTGGTTAAATTTCTGCACCAGCCTCCCTCCATCGGCAAGCCGGATTTGGATGTTCGTGGTCGGTTCTGCCTCATTGATTAAGATGGAAGAGCTGGCTTTGGCTTCATTTTCTGCTTGCTGGGCTGGAGAGCTGGTGTTCAACACTTGGGGGGCTGTGCTGAGGGGAGAGAAGCACATGACAATGCAGAAACAAGGACCTTGCAGGTGGGAATCCCTTCAGATCTTCACTGAGTATCTGCTGTGTGCCTGGCCCTCAGACAGAAGAATTCACCTTAAAGCCTGAGCCACTCATTACTCAGGATAGTTGTTCAGCCCTCTTCCTCAGTGACTTAACCTGATAAGGGCTGGAAGGGAGGCCAGTCCGAGGCAGTGGAGATGAGGTCATGAGACTGAGACCACCATTTCTCAGACTCAGTGAAGTGGTGAAGGGGGTATTCCAAGTCTAAGACGGAAGCAGCCTTGACACAGTCTGGCAAGTGACTTGGTTGCATCGGACTCTTCAGCTGGCATCCCCTGGTAAGACCTCACTCACATGTACAACTAATACATGTCAACTACTGTGGGAGAGAGGGAGCAAGGATTCCTGAAGGTCAGCCAAGGATCAGATATTATAGGGCTTAATAATACAACAAACAGGACACAGAATCTGCTAGTGATTACAGCTCACATCTTAGAATCAGATGGATCTGGTTCTGAACACACTAGCCATGTGGCCTTGGGAAAATCACTCAAGCTCCTGTAGTTTCAGCAAGACTTTTTTTGGGGAGCCAAAGTTTCACTATGTAGCCTGGCTGGTCTGGAATTCACTATCTATGTAGTCTACATTGGCCTCAAGTATGGCAATCCTCCTGCTATAGCCTCCAGAACGTTGGGATTACAGGCAAGTACCACAATGTTTAGCTCTCAACAAAGGACTTTTTTTTCCTGAGGTAGGATCTTGTCCTAGCACAGGCTGACCTGGAATTCACTCTGTAGTCTCAGGGTGGCCTTGAACTCATAGCTATCCCCATACCTCTACCTCCCAAGTGATGGGATTAAAGTTGTGTGCCACCTCACCCGGCTCAACAAAGGACTTTTTTTTTTGGGGGGGGGGGTGTTTCGAGGTAGGGTCTTGCTCTAGCCCAGACTGACCTGGAATTCACTCTGTAGTCTCAGGCTAAGGGCAACCCTCCCATCTCTGCCTCACAAGTGCTGGGATTCAAGGTGTGCTTCATCACACCCATTTTGTTTTGTTTTGTTCCCCCACCCACCCTTTTTTCTTCAAGGTAGGGTTTCACTCTAGCTCAGGCTGACCTGGAATTCAGTCCTGGCCTCAAACTCACAGTGATCCTTCTACCTCTGCCTCCCAAGTGCAGGAGTTAAAGGTGGTTGCCACCAAGCCCAGCCAGGACTTTTAACAAAAGTATACCTGCTTGTCATATTTAGTTTTTGTGAAGATTAAAGGAAAAATTACATAAAGCACCATGATGGCTGGCAAATACAAAACACATAATTTTCATTTCTCCACAAGAAAAAATTTGGAGCCTTCTTCCTCTCCTCAGAATTACCTACCAGCTGAGACTTTCTCTTAGCAGATATGACCTGGCTTAGACCCTTACAGAAGTGACCACTGAGAGCTTGCTGACCCCCACTATCCCCTCAAAAAAGCTTAATTTCTTACACCTCACTCTTCCTTCTGCTCTTTAGTTTAAAAAGGGTGCCTGAAGCAAATCAAACTGAAAGTACATTCAAATGTGCTCCATCCACATGACCCTAGTACCACAAGGCATCTGCAGATGGTTTGGGAAATGCACCATCATGGGCCACTGACCCACTGAAGGTCCCAGGTGAAGGCAAGCTTTAGCTAATAGGCCATTTTATTAACCTGCAGAGAGTATTTCATGGAACTGTTTGGAAACTACCCAGGAAAACAAATTTCCTTTTATGCAAAAATGAAAAATAGGAGCTTGGAGAATTACAAGGTGTAGTTCAGAGAATGCTGGCTGTGTTTACACATTGTTGAGAGGAGCTGCTTCTCTGCATTAGACTCCTGGCATCTAAGATTCAAATGTGGGCCAGGACACACAGGTAAATGATACCACACCCAGAACTCAAGAGTTGCTTGGATCCAGTGGAATGTACTAGGTTATACCTGTAAATACCTCCCCCTTACTAATACTGCTTTGCTCAGGCACTAGACAAACTCTCCTGTTAGACTGTCAGTTGCCTAACTGTTGATAACTGTCATGGTTTGATCCAGGTGTCCCCCACAAACAATTGAATGTGTTCTGATAGATCGATCCTCAGCTGATGGCAGTTTGGGTTTTACAACCTCGATGAAGCTGTGTTGTCGGGGGCGGGTTTATGAGGTTCTAAGCCAGCTTCCCCTTGCCAGAGTTTGGCACACCTTCCTGCCGCTGTTTGCAGTGCTGTGGCAGAGGTGATGTCCAGCCCTCTGCTCATGCCATCGTTTTCCCTGCCAGGATGGAGTCTCCCCTCGAGTCCGTAAGCCAAATAAACCCATTCCTCTACAAGCCACTTTTGTTTGGGTTCTTTCTGCTCAGCAACTAGAAAGCTGACCTCAACA